>SNVD02007415.1:0-28722 GCA_013180625.2 Boswellia sacra
AATATTGAAGAGGTGTGTATAAATGAACTCCATAGGCCTGCTTTTCAAGTCACTCTCCACTAATGTAGACATGCACAACACCAAGGATCAAGTAGGACTTTATTAAGCTTGTAACGTGTGGCTTGGGTGAAGGTATGATAAAGGATAATAATTAGGCTCAAATCACCCACAAACACATTAAATCATTCAATATTATGTGGAGCTCAAGCCCATGACATAAAAAATTCATTCTTATTCATCAAATGACTCTCCCAAACTTATTCAGAACACTCGAACTCTCTTTTTGTTTTCTTTTTTTTCTTTTTTTCTTTTTTTTTTGTAGAAAGCAAAAGAAACTACACCCCCACACTTTGTTGTTTCATTCTTTTTAAGAACGCCCAAGGGTATAGAACTCTTTTTTTTCTTTTTGTTTCTTTTTTTTTAACTGCAATTCCACTCCCCCACACTTAAACAATACATTGTCCTCAATGTTTAAGTACGTGGAAGATAAGTACAGATTTTTTTTCTCTTTTTTTTTTTTTAACAAACATAATAAAACTCACTTGCATTGCGCATGGCATAATCCAACCTCCTCTAACTTCCCAAAACCAGAACATAGCTCAAAATGTAATTGCGAATGATTTACATGCTCATAGGTAAGGGATAAACTGTTTGGAACAAATTCAATTAAGGTTAAGAAATCTTTTAGTGAGTTAACAAAGAAAAGGTTTACAGAGGCTCAAAGGGGGAACTAGGGATCAATTTCAATCAAGGTTGGCTATTAAGGCTCAAACGGTCCAAAGATGGCCTAAATCATTTCCCCAATGTTGCACAGTCTAGGATTTCGCCTCGAGTGACCACAAACAAGTTCTAGAATTCATTGAAATCTGAAGAAACATTTAAATTACATAAACTTTCTCTAAGTCAACAAATAACTCAGTGATAATAGCTCAGTGCTCAATGTTGCGCAAGGAATCAAAAGCAAAGCGAAAACCAATAAACATTTCAAGCACACAGATCCATGCATCATTTATCATTTTCCAAGAGTTATTCTTAATTCAATCATTATCTTATCATCGACACACAAAATGCAAGAAAAGAGGTACGTGGCGTTGTTACACCTGAGTCAAGATTGTATATTTCAACAATCCTTAGGACCAGTAGCCCGCAGACTTAAGGTTTCCAGCCTATATACCTTTATTATGAAAGAACAAAACAAGAAACAAGACACTTCAAACAACATGAAATAAACAAACTACAGATTTATTGAGAGAGAATGCGTTTCAAGAGTTAAGAAAACCCCATATTCTGCCATTCTCAGGTTTTTCCACATTGTTTTTTTTTTGAATCGAAACTGATAAAGGCAAAAACACACAACAACTCGAAATTACATAAAACTAAACTTACTCAGAAAATAATAAAGTCCAACAAATCAACAAACACAAACAAGTCAGTTAGAATGGGTCTAAAAAGTTTAGAAGTTAGCCTCCTTATTCAGCCATTATGGATTAAAGAAATCCAGAATGCGTTTCAAGAGAACTTGAACTTTTTAAGCCACCACTCTAAAAGCCAAGATTAGAAAATATTACCTGGGACGAAAGAAATAAACTGAAAAAGCTCAAAAGAAACGACAGAAAATCTCAAAAACCACCTCAAAACGAAAAGCAAACCAACACTAGCAACCATCAAATATGAGATTCAGATGGGGGTTATCCGTTGAACATCCCTTTTGTTGCCTTCTCCAAACCAATTTATCCGAGCCATTGTTGGATCAGGTGAATAGACGAATTCTTGTAGTTTGTCACTTAACTCTCCTGCAGTTGAAGCTGTAACCAGCATTTGCCTTGCTGACGGTGAGATGAAATTTTTTTCTACAGCTTGATCAAGAAAGGACAACAAACCATCAAAAAAATTATTACAATTTAACAAACCAATGGGTTTCCGATGGATGTTTAGCTGTGCCCAAGAGGTGATTTGAAATATCTCCTCTAATGTACCATAACCACCCGGCAAAGCTATAAATGCATCGGACTTAACAACCATATGTGCAATACGCTCGTGCATACTAGAGACCTGTAACTCTTCCCCGATTGTGTTGCCTACGATATCTCGTACAGCTAATGGTTTAGGGATAATGCCGAGAACTTTGCTCCCTCCTAGGGATGCAGCTGTTGATACACACACCATTAACCCAAGACTACCCCCTCCATAAATCAAATTAATACCCCTCGAAGCTTATGTCCTACCAAGATCAAGAGCTGCTGTTGTAAACTCTCCATCTTTACCAAATTGCGATCCACAAAATACTTATATATTTTGGAATCGCCGAATTGGTGTTTTCTCCATTTCTAACAGTGCTCTAAACTTGTGCAAGATAATGATGTGCGTTAGGTATTATGTGATTCAAGTGCAAGACAGGTTATAAAATGACATTTCAAAATATGCAGCATGGATATATACACACGTAAAACTCTCAAATTTGACACATGGGGACATAATTTCAGTGGGGGTTACTCGATGTAGATTTATCGCCCAAAATTTGAAAAAATGAGATATGCTTTCGGCGAGGTTTGACAAAACCTACACACTTGTCTCCCACGTGAAGCATGGAAAATGGAGATACACTTTCGGCGGGGGTTGACAAAACCCCCACACTTGTCTCCCACGTGAAGCATAAAAAATAGAGATACACTTTCGGTGTGGAGGTTTACAAAACCTCCACACTTGTCTCCCACGTGTACTTATGCCATAGGGTAGTCATATGGTTTGTCAAAAAGAAACTTGAAATTAAAACAATCAAAATCAACAAACAACAAAAACACAAAGACAACATTGATAATCAGATCAAACGAAACAAGAAGAAAATAAAATTCGACAACAACACTACACATTCAAATATACAAGTAGTTGTGATTGTGGCTCACATCTTCCTCTGGTTTTACGTCCAGTAACGGCTGAAACTCCTTCTATGAGTCGGGGAATTTGTTTGCCCCCCTTCCCCAAAATCCCCCAAGTTTTTGTTTTTTTTTTTTTTTTTTTTTTTTTGTTTTCTTATAAACTGGGCAACATGGTCCGTTTTTAGTCATGATTTCCCTAAACTATTAAAACTGTAGATTCATCACGAAATTGTGTCCATAGATTAAGCAATTCACGCTGAACAAGTCCACAAGAATGTGACTCGAGAGTTAACAAAACATTATCCAGCGACTCATTACTCAAACCATTCGTAATAAATGAAAGTTTATCTTCTCTATTCCTGGACACAAAACCTAATGAACGACAAGTCTGGTTACAATTCCATCTAGCACATTTATAACATACTTGTAACCTTTTTTGCTCTTCGCCTCTTGGCGTAGTAGCTTTTTCCTAGACCAGGCATGTATTTTGCGAGATTAATGTCCGGCTCACCGGACAATCTCACCTTGGCTTCGATAAGCCATCGAATATCCGCAGGCAGATTTAAGAGCATCAATACCCAAAGTCTAGTCATCCGTACTTTATAAATTTTAAACACAGCATTTTGAGGAAGTGAATGGAAATATTTTCGAAGGTTCGATAGAAAGATATCAGCATCCATTGAAGAGAAGAAAAGGAGAGATATTACCGATAATGCGATTGAGTTTGTTCTTCTCCCAGCTATGCACGTTTCAAACCTTCGAACAATGGCTTCAACTCCCGTTTGAATGTTTCCTCAAGCTGTTGCACAACTGAACTCGAAGCACGGAAAAATCAAATTAAACACAAGAAAAGAAAAGAAAAGAAAAGAAAATAGAGACACATAAAAGAAATAAAAACACAAGAGCAAATGAAAGTCAAAAACAAGCAACAAAGCAAATAAGACAAATGGCAAAGAGAGATAAAACCTGATCAATTATAATAGCCCATGAGAGGAATCTCCTCGAAACACAAAAATTGATCAATACTACCTTCTTTTCTTTGTCTCTTTTTATTTATATTTCAAAAACTTTGGGTTGCCTCCCAATAAGCGCTTGGTTTAATGTCCTCAGCCTGACGTTATCTGTCCTCACCCATCAAGATAAGTTGGCTTGTAGAGAGGTACCTCATCGATGTCCTGCATCACTGAATTCTCATAGTAAGGCTTCAACCTGTGCCCATTCAACTTGAATACTTTATACGTTTTTAAGCTCTTGATTTCCACTGCACCATGGGGAAAAACATTAGTAATAACAAAAGGTCCAACCCATCGAGATCGTAATTTACCTGGAAATAACTTGATGCGAGAATGAAATAAAAGAACTTTCTGTCCCACTTCAAAATTCTTCCTGGAGATCATTTTATCATGAAATGCCTTAGTTCTCTCCTTGTAAATTCTGGAATTCTCATAGGCATCATTTCTAAGTTCTCCAATTCTTGCAGTTGAAGCTTCCTTTGTTCTCCAGCAGCATCCATCTCCATGTTACAAAGCTTTACTGCCCACCCTGCTTTATGTTCGAGCTCCACTGGAAGGTGGCATGGCTTACCATAGACTAACCTATACGGAGACATACCAATAGGTGTCTTGTAAGCAGTTCGATATGCCCAAAGTGCATCATTAAGTCGTAGGCTCCAATCTTTTCTGTTCGGATTCACTGTCTTCCCGAGAATGGACTTGACTTCCCGATTTGAAACTTCAACTTAACCACTAGTTTGTGGATGATATGCAGTAGACACCTTGTGAGTGATGTTGTATCTCCTGAGCAAGGCTTCAAATGATCGGTTGCAGAAGTGTGTCCCTCTATCGCTTATCATGGCTCTTGGTGTTCCAAATCTCGCAAAATTGTTAGATTTCACAAAATCTACAACAACTTTAGAATCATTAGTTCTCGTAGCTTTTGCTTCCACCCATTTAGAAACATAATCCAAATCAAGTATAATGTAAACATTACCAAAAGATGAAGGAAAAGGACCCATGAAATCAATACCCCACACATCAAAAATCTCCACAACAAGTATAGGGGTTTGTGGCATTTGATTTTTGGCACTTAAATTACCTGTCCTTTGACAACGGTCACAAGCTTTGCAAATAGATATGCATCTTTGAACAATGATGGCCAATAGAATCCACAATCAAGAACTTTCAGGGCTGTTCTTTTTGGTCCAAAGTGACCTCCACATGCATAAGAATGACAGAAGGTTAAAATTGAATTAAATTCAGATGCAGAAACACACCTTCTTATCACTTGATCAGAACAATGCTTCCATAAGTATGGATCATCCCATATGGAATATTTGGCAATGTTTTTGATCTTGTCTCTTTGAGCTCGAGTCAAGTCATGTGGTAGCTTCTTGGTAACTAAGTAATTAACAATATCTGCATACCAAGGGGCTGCTACATGTAGAGACAGCAATTGTTCATCCGGAAAACTTTCTTGTAATGGCAGTACATCCTCGTCATGGACAATGCGACTAGATGGTCTGCAACTAAGTTTTCACTTCCCTTCTTATCTTTGATCTCCAAGTCAAATTCCTGTAAAAGGAGTATCCACCTGATAAGCCTTGGTTTTGCATCTTTCTTGTGAGCAAGTACCTCAAAGCTGCATGATCAGAATAAACGGTTACTTTAGTACCAATCAAATAAGATCGAAATTTTTCTAAAGCAAAATAACCGCTAGCAGCTCTTTCTCAGTGGTAGAATAATTAAGTTGAGCATCATTTAAAGTCCGAGATGCATAGAAAATGGCATGTGGAATTTTGCCAATTCATTGACCCAAAACGGCACCCACAGGCATAGTCACTCGCATCGCACATGATCTCTAATGGATAATCCCAATTTGGAGATTGGATTATTGGAGCCGAAGTCAAGAGTTCCTTTAGTTTCTCAAATGCCTCTTTCATTTCTCATCAAATTCAAAGGCCACATCATTCTGTAATAATCTGCATAGGGGCAATGCTATCTTCGAGAAATCTTTGATGAATCTACGATAAAAACCTGCATGACCAAGAAACAAACGAATATCCCGCACACTTGTGGGAGGTGGTAAGGAACATATAAGATCTATCTTGGATTTATCAACCTCTATACCTTAGCAGAAATAACATGTCCCAAAACTATACCCTGATCTACCATAAAATGACATTTCTCCCAATTCAGAACAAGGTTAGTTTCTATACATCTTTGAAGTATAAGGGTAAGGTTGTCAAGGCATTTATCAAAGAATCACCAAAAACACTAAAGTCATCCACAAATACCTCAATAATGTTCTCAACATAATCAGAGAAAATACTTACCATACACCTTTGGAAAGTGGCCGGGGCATTGCAAAGACCGAATGGCATGCGTCGATAGGCAAATGTACCGAATGGGCATGTGAATGTAGTTTTCTCTTGATCCTCAGGGGCAATGACAATCTGATTATATCCTGAATAGCCATCAAGAAAACAATAGTGAGAATGACCTGCTAACCTCTCCAGCATTTGATCAATGAATGGCAAAGGAAAGTGATCCCTGCGAGTTGCTGAATTGAGCTTCCGATAATCAATACAAACTCGCCACCACCCCGGTTTTGGATATCGAGTGGGAACTAGCTCAATTCTTGTCATTCTTAACCACCGTAACACCAGATTTCTTGGGAACAACTTAGACTGGACTCACCCACTTGCTGTCCGAAATTGATAAATCACACCCACATCTAACAATTTCAGGATTTCTTTCTTGACAACTTCCATCATTGGAGGATTCAACCTCCGCTGTGCTTCTCGATTGGGCTTGGATCCTTCTTCTAATAAGATACGGTGCATGCATATGGCTGGGCTAATACCTTTGATGTCAGCAATTGTCCACCCAATGGCTGTTTTGTGATCTCGAAGCACTCGAATGAGTTTCTCTTCTTGTAATGGTGTAAGGCCCTTGTCTATTATGACTGGCAAAGTATCCTTCTCACCCAAGAATACATACTTCAAATGTTCTGGAAGAGGCTTAAGCTCCAAGGTAGGGGCTTTCATCACATAAGGAAGAATTTTCTAATTAGATAAAGGCAATTTCAATGTGACGAAACATCATAACCTGTTTGTGGTGATAAGTTAATAGTCTCATCCAAGCTTGCCACAGCTTCCTCCACTTCTTTAGACACATGTATCAACTTCCTCGATTCTCTGAAATTTTCTGCCCCTATGTGCTCACTAATGGCTACTTCCAATGCATCCTTGCGAGTTAACTCAAAAAGTTGTTGTGCCAAAGAATCAATAACATCAACTGCAAAAACCGAATGCAAGTCACTAGGGTACCTCATTGCCTCAAAAATATTGAAACGATTCACCTCGCCATCAAATTCCATGGTAAGAGTGCCATCATGAACATCAATCTTAGTTCGGGCAGTTTTCAAGAATGGTCTCCCCAAAAGAATCGGTGTTGGATTGGGAGATGTCTCATCCTCCATTTCAAGAACATAAAAGTCTGCTGGAAATACCAATTGATTCACCTGCACAAGCACATCTTCTACAACTCCCTTGGGATATGCATTAGAACGATCAGCAAGTTGAATTACAATACCAGTTTCCGCAAGAGGTCCAAGATTCAAGGAAGCATAAATAGAATAGGGCATGACATTAATTGATGCTCCTAAATCTAACATAGCTCTTTCAAATTGGTATTGCCAATGGTGCATGGAATGGTGAACGTACCTGGATCTTTGCATTTCGGAGGAATTTTTCTTTGCAATACAGCTGAAACATTTTCCCCCACACTTACCTTCTCATTTCCTTTCAACTTCCTCTTGTTGGTGCATAACTCTTTGAGAAATTTTGCATAACGAGGCACTTGCTTGATAGCATCCAGAAGTGGTATGTTTACCTCGATCTTGCGAAAAGTTTCCAGGATTTCTTGTTCTTGTTCTCCTTCTTTGATTTTGCAAATCTGCTAGGAAAAGGTGGAGGAGTAACATATGAATGAATGGAAGTTTTAGGATTTACCTTAGAAGTGGATGTTTTGTTCATGGTAGAAGTGGTATCATTCCCTTCATCAATTTGTGATTTCTTTGGTGGAATCTCTAATTGCTTCCCACTTCTCAAAGTTACAGCACTAGCATTCTCTCTTAGATTGATCACTGGCTGAGATGGTAATTTTCCTGAGCTTTGACTCTCAAATTTGCTCATGTTAGTGGCTAATTGTCCTATTTGACTTTCCAGGTTTTGGATACTTGCCCTAGTTTCCTGCTGAAATTGCATTGTGTTAGTGGCAAGTGCTTTAAACCATATCCTCAGAGACGTCCTGAATTTTGTGTAAGGAGCTGGTTGCTTTTTTTTGGGCGTGCTGTTGTGTGTTTGGTTGTGGTTGTGCTTGAAATGGTTGCTGCACCCTTGTTGATTGAAACCTGGTGGTCGATTTGGTATGGCATTTGGGGCAATTGGTTGATGATTCCCATATCTTAAATTAGGGTGATCTCTCCATCCAGCATTGTAAATATTGGAGAAAGGGTCATACCTTTGTCTTGGTTGTCCTGGAAATCCACCCATGGCATTGGCTTGTTCTGTATCTCCTTCTTGCAAAGTTGGACACATGTCGGTTGGATGGCCCATGGCAGAACATACTCCACATGCATAAGATTGCTGCATATGTCCTACAGCCATTTTTTTTACAAGAGAGGTAAGTTCACAAAGTTGTTGTTCAATGTTTGAAGTACTTACCTCATTTACTCTTTTTGGTATTTGTGGCTCAAATTGACTGCTGAATTGTTGGGAGTTCGCTGCCATGTCACTAATCAAACGTCTTGCAACGTTCGGTGTTTTATTAACTAGTGCTCCCCCACTAGCAGCATCAATGATACTCCTTTCCATTGGTAAGAGACCCTCATAGAAATATTGAATTAGGAGTCCATCACTAATTTGGTGGTTTGGACAGCTAGCACATAACCTTTAAATCTCTCCCAATATTCATGAAGTGATTCTCCATTATGTTGTCGAATGCCACTATTATCTTTTCTAATATTTGTAACTTTCGAGGCTGGAAAGTATTTCTCCAAAAAGAGTTTACTCATCTCATTCCAAGTTGTAATGGTACCTGGTGGTAGGTAGTATAACCAATCTTTTGCCGAATCTGCTAATGAGAATGGGAAAGCTCTCAATTTAATTTGCTCTTCAGAAACGCCGGTTGGCTTCATACTTGAGCATACCACAAGAAATTCTTTAAGGTGTTTGTTCGGATCCTCTCCTGCAAAACCATGAAATGTAGGCAAGAGATGAATCAGTCCAGATTTAAGTTCAAAATCTATCTCACAATTGGTGCTTATGCATAGCGGTTGTTGATCAATAATTGGAGCCGCTAACTCCTTAAGAGTCTGATCGTGTTCCATCGCCATTGCTTCCGATTCAGATTTGATTGAACTGCAAGAAGATGGGAGGGAAGTATGTCGTGCAAGGTCAAATTCTGGAGGTGGAGTTGAAATTGACTGATTTAGCCTTAAATTCGAGGATTGGAGAAACTCTTTAATTCTCTTAAGTCGTTGATCCGCTTCTACCTCGGACATAAAAGCCTAAACACAAACAATCAGGAAATAACAATCAAGAATCAGTAGTAAAAACAGAATAACAATTGATTAGAAAATCAATCCCCGGCAACGGCGCCAAAAACTTGATGCGTTCGAAACTAGCAAGTATACTAGTCGCACAAGTAATAAAGTGATGAGTGAGTAATCGTTCCCACGAGGATTGATTCTAATTGAATTTGTTATTTTTCAGCAACAATAAACTAAATATGGGGGGTTTTGTTGAATGATTAATTAACTGAATACGAAGGCAAATAAAGAATAACACAACACAATATTAAATGAATTGAAAATTCAATGAGAGACACTTGGTTAAGGGTTCTTTCTCTGCCACAAGATATGAATTTGTGAATTAACATAGAATTGTAATCCAATTACAGCATTGAAGTTATCAACTGTAGATAACAACAAGCTCTGTTATTCCAATCTTTCCTTACTTTGTTGTTAAATAAAACAAGCTCTTTATTTAATCTCTATCCATTAAACAACCTAGAACAAGCTCTCTAAGTTTAATTCAATAGAAGCATTACGATGAGAAAGATAGGTTGATCTAAGCAATAATCACACAAGTTCGGATTATTTAACCTAGGTTGTATTTTCCAATTGCAATCTCTGATCACAATTTTGCTACTAATGATTGGAAATTCATGACAATTACGGATCAAGATTTCTAATCTAGCAATAGACACAACAGATTATATTCAGTTGGCCATTCCAAATACAATCAGCAAGCAATCATAAGCATTAAATATGGGAGAATACAAGCAACTTCAATTAGAGAATTGGATAACAATTCCTTACACAATCAACTTACAAAAACCATATCAGGTGCTTTGAAATCACCCTCAACCAATTCAGATTCAGTTACACATGTTTAAGAACGTGGTAAATACAATACAACATGGAGACATTCCAGAAAATGAAAGGGAAGGGAAAAACTTAGCAAATTTGATGTAATTCTCTTTGGATTGTAGTTCTTCCTCTTTCCAAGCTTCCTTTCTCCTTCAAGAACTCCAAGAGATGAAAGAATTCCAGAGCTGCAGCCTCCACCACGTTCTCCCCTCTTCAAGTTATGAAAATAAAACCCTAGAATGTGTTTAAATACTCTGCTACAGTGACTTGCTACAGTGCCCGTATTATACATGCTACAGTGCTTGTGGAATTATATTTCTATACATCTCACACTGTTTTGATTACAACTTTTGGTACACTGAATGGATTTATAAACCGTAAATTTCTCCAGAAAATAGACTTCGAGAGCTTTCCAACGGTATATAACATGTCATCGGGTTCATTGTATATCAATACAATTAAATCCGAGAAGATCACTGACTAGCAGAGGTGAAAATGAAGGGTTTTACTCCATTTTTGTGCAAATTGCTCCAAAACTCCTACAACATCAAAACCACACAAAAACATAAAAATACCAAGGAATATAGCAAAGAAACATGGACGAATTGATATAAAAGTAATACATAAATAGACACCTATCAGTTGCATTGCCATTCGCCAGGCCATCCTCACTCGCGATAAGCTAGCCTTCACGGATCCAGCCTCCTCTCAGGCGGTCGGGTCATGTCAGTCCTGCCTCCTCTCTCGGTCTCTCTTTATCTTCGATTTTTCAGGTTTTTTAATCTCCTCTGTTCTGTTGCTCTCTCTTATTAATATTCTATTGTTTGATTAGATCCAAGCTTGGCTGAGTTGAATCTCTTTCATTTCAACTCTAGCATGCTATACTTTTTAGATGTCAATTCTAAACTGAATAATATTGGTTTCATTTCATTTCAATTTCATGTTTGAAGTGTTTGTGCATTGCTACGGTTATTATGATGCTTGGAAAATTAGTTATTATGATGCCTTTTCTATAAGAAACAAATAAGGACTAAGATCTTTGAATCTGAGTCAGTCAACATAGATGGATTTTATTTGAACCCAATTGTGTTTGAATCAAATAAAACGTTAAAAAATTGATTTGATCGAATATTAATTGTTTCATTCAATAATTCAATAAGTTCATTCAATAAGTCATTCTAGAATCTGCTACTCTTTTTAAGTAGATAACATATTTTTGCTGCTTAATGGAATGCCAATCACATTTTCTACTTTGATAATTTTAGCTAGCATCATGTAGGAGTGTCTCCTTGGAGTCTTCATATGAAAAGGCTACCAATTGTGTCTATACCTCAACTCTTTTTTATGAATATGGAAGCCTGGGTCTCAAGCCTGTAAATGTTAACAGATCTTGCTTTCAGTGGAGCTTCGTGTATTGTGAGGTATGTAAATTATTCTAGTGTAACATTCTTAGTATTAAGAACACATTATGTGTTCTTCCAATTTTTTTTCCAAGTCTATTTCAAGTTTTTGAGTGTATTTAGGCTCACAACATCTGTACATATTTGTAGTCTTGATCATCTTTGCCTCATCTTAAAACTCCACTTCATTCTACAGTGGAGTCACAAATATTTACTAGTTTACTAATTTCATTGGACATGGCAAAAGGATCTCACTGACTTTTGCATTTTGTACTCAAGTAGTGCTAATTTAACATTCATAGAGATCAATCATCTTTCATTACCCTTTCTGAAGTTGTTACTCCTCCAAATTGACATGTCCCTATTCCAACTGCACTCCTTTCATAGAAAAGTTGTTTTTCAGCTGTTCAGGCTGGCTACTTGAAGGCCATTGGATGTGCTCATTGTCAGATTGGAACATTTTGTTATTATCTTTTGTCTAGATGGGTACATGGATTTAACCTAATTCTACTTGGTCTACCTGACAGAGGTTCTCCATAGACTTTTAAGTAACTGATAGGAAATCTAGTATAAGAGCTTTGATGAAAGCTAGTTCCGGCTGTAAAGTTCTTCCCTTAATCTTTGAGAGCAAATTTGTTACAATTACCAGATTTTGCAGAGTACTGTCTACACACCTGAGAAAAAGGTTAAGAAACAGAAACCTTCTAGCTAAAGCCTGTGTATTATGAGTGGAAGCGACCTATACATAAAGAAACTTTCTTCATCCTTTTGCAATGCAATTTAAGAGCATCTAAGATGTAGTTTATCATGGATGTTGGGAGGTACGTTCAGGAAGGTAGCTCTATGACTGTTATTGGGATGTTGCACAGAGATAATGGTACCTTGATGATTGTTCAGCCACCACGACCATCTCCACAGGATGTCTATGGCGAAGGCTTTTTCTTCCTGTTGATGTTGATGCACTGGTCCTAGGGGTCCCTGATTTGACTGGTCGGCCAACGAATCTAGGTCCCACTCCTTTGCCTCACCCAGAACAATGATATCTAACTTGCATTGAAATTAGGAAGATGTATTATTAAGAAATATTAGACTGCATGACCGATTTCTTCTAGAAATTATCCTCTGGATTTTTGTTTAATAATTGATCTTCTAATTTTTAAAGTTCTTTCAATTTTCTGATAGCAGCCCTGCAAAGAGTTTAAAGTTGTAATTTAATTTAGTTGAAACTGATACTGACAAATTTCATTTTACTTTATGACAATTATTGCTAATTTACAAACTCCTCCAGTACATTCAGTGGATTGGGGAGGAACTCTATCTCAATATGGTAAGTGTTACTAATATGATTATTAGTCTGGATTAACCCTAATGAACAGAACATGAGTCACCATACAAGGGAATTTCAGTTTTGGTCATGAAAACTGATTTTAAATTACGACCATAAAATTGATGTTCATGTCTAATAAACTCATCAGTTTTTCACACTGCTTTCACGCCTAATCCTGACCTCAATTATTAAACTGTCAATTAAGAGTTATTTTATTAATTTTTTTTCCTTGCACCTCATCTTCATTAATGATTAACTTCATCTGATTCATTTTTCTTTTAAATTGTGTTAAAATATGATAGACCATTGATATTTAAGAGATTATTATAACTCAAAGATTATCAATAAAAGTAGTTGTTACACATGTATCTAGAAACTTTTAAGAGTTGTTATTTTCCCATTCAAGTATACTCTAATTATAGAAACATGATTATTAAATATAATGATAGTTGGTCTTTTCATATATTACACAGTCAGCCTTTGATAGAGCTAATATGCACCATATTACCTTGGCATGATGCTGGATAGATGTTAATTGCTATCGAGAGACATAAAGTAGTTGAGAGAGAGGTAGAGACAAGCAAGAAGATGGCTATCAGTGAAGCTGGGAAGAATCCAATGTTAGCAAGATCCTCATGGAATAGAAGTTGATGGAGAAAGACAGTGCCAGGAGATAGGAAGAAATTGACAACCAAATGTACTTGGCTCGTCAAAAGAGCCTAGCAGATGCTGATTTCTATCGGTGAAATGCCTAGCAGATGCTGATTATGAAGGACTTATTTCAATAGTAATTTCCATTACAATTATATCTCAATTTTAAGTATGTTTCACCTGACTTCGATTTCATTAAGTCATTTAGAATTGTATTACATTTTATTTACAAGTACTTTTATTTAATATTTCTGATAATATTTGTCTTAATACAAATTTGTACTTTTATTATATATTATGTATTCTTTGATAATTTATATAATAGTGTATGATTAAAAACGAAGAGGTTATTACAAATTAATAAAAAAGTGGGTATTTAATTATAAATACAATATTTTTTTGCATCAAATAAATGGCAACGTGCGCATGTTGCGAAAACTTCACACTCTTAAGATCTATAGCAACGCGCAATGTGTGTTGCCATTGGGGTCTATAGCAATGCTAGTTGTGTGTTGTTGAAACTCTATTACTCCTTCTCTTTTTGCAACATGCATTGCGTGTTGCCATTGAGGTCTACAGTAACATACATTGCGTGTTTTTGAATCATTATTATTCTATATCTTTTCGCAACGCGCACTGCATGTTGCCAAAAGATTTTCTACAACATGCAGAATTGCTTTTCGCAACATGCATGTGTATGTTGCGTAAAGTCAGAGACTTTCCGTAGCAGCAAAAACAGCAACACGCAGGTGCGCGTTGCGAAAACGTTTTAGCAACGCAAAATGCGCGTTGTCGTAGCCCATTTTTCTTGTAGTGATAAGAGACCTAGATAATGCGCCCGAGTAATGGGCTTACTATATATGTATTGGATTACTTAAAGGCCAATTTTGGGTGACCGTAACAGGAGTCTCCTTATACCCAAGTTGGACGACCAGTTGATGTAGGTGCGATTAATCTTTTTATAGGTAAATGTTTAAAATATAAGTGGGAAGGCTTCATAGTTTGCTCCTACTACATGCGTAGGCTTGATCTATTAATTTTAACTAAGACGACTTGAATCTTAGGCAGATGTCACATACATGGTGGTGGTTCTACTATGTGTGTGGGCGTCACAAGGGTGCGCACTCTCTGGGTAGGGTTATATTTAATTGTGGTGTGACTTGAACCCTAAGACGGGCACCATGCATGATAATGAGTTGAGGCGCCCTTTATGAGGAGGAGTGTCATCCAAGATGCGGCTTGAACCCTTATATGGGCGTCACAAATAACAACGGAAAGTGGTTGTTCTGAAAGGGCACGCAATCCCCATGGAAGAGGCCGCATGAGAGGACTTGCATTAGTGAATGGGGATTAGATATTTTATTATCATAACATTCATTCTCATACAGATTAATAATATTTCTCACTAAACATTTTGTTCTACTAGTAGATTTACGTATTTAAGTATTAATGTTAATTTTGCACGGATAACATTGTTCATTTTTACAATCATAAACATGTGTTAGATAATAAGTCGTTTTCTTTTAAGAAATTAGTAATAAATCTATTTGAAATACAGAGAATACTTTATATAGTGATCCTTATTTTGAAAATTTTCAAAAGCTTATAATTACAACTCTAACCTTAATTTATTGATTCTCTTATTTCCCACAAGACAAACAGGCTTTTATTGCCATAACTTTGAAGGGAATCATCTATTTAAACGAAATAGAGACCCATGTCATTATATTGCAAATCAAAACAGAACCTAAGGAAATGGTTTCTCTCCAAAAGGCAGCTAATACCTACTTGATTGATAGAATAAATATATCAATATGGGAAATACGGGAAATATACCAAAATGTTAATGTGGAGGCGTCTTATCTTGCCAACTGTTCGTTAGTGGGAAGCCAAGCAACAGCAAATCTGTGTGAAGCTTGGATATTCTGTTATTTTATTGCAAATATTTAATATCAATTATAATTAAAAAAGGGCGTCATCTTGTCAGAGTGTCTACGCAATGGCAGGCCACTCACTTCCCATGTTCTGCCATAACATAGCCTATGCATTTGTTTTTAATACTTTATTGTAACCAAATATATTATATATATAAAGCCAAGTATAGGTGTGATAATCATTTTAGTGTATAAGAACTGTCATGTTAGTGACATAATTGATAACGATGATATAAAAAATTAAATGAAAAAGATATTAATCCAATAAGATAGTCAAAGATCCGGCCTCGAGCCCCAATTTCACTTCTTCGTGCTGAGAAATTCTCCAGAATTTTTTTTTTTTTAGGTTTGGACCGAGATTCTCCGCCTGGGTCCAAGGCCTTAGAATTCCATTGGAAATTCTCCGGGTTTGCAATTTTTTTTCTTAACTTTACTTTTACTATGATAATTTACATTGCCAATACTTACAATAAAATGAGACAAAGTTTGGTGGTCCACGTGGTTGTTATCTCTATGGTCAAGGTTCAAGTCTTGGTTTTGTCATTTTCTTGAAAAATTGTGTTATTATTATAGTATATGTTGTAAATAGGTTAGTAGATATTGTTTGTTTTGACGCTACAGGGTTTCACGATTTTATTCCTAATGATAGGGGATTGTTGTGATGAGATCCCACATCGCTCCCGTGCGGCGGGACAGTGTAAATTAAATGGAGCTATAAGCTTTCACTTAATAGACGTGAGTTAGACTCGAAGCCCAAGAATAAAATTGTGAGGTTCTGTAGTGTCAAAGCGGACAATATTCACTAAAGTCATTCACAATAGTATATATATTATAGCTTTCAATAACTATCAACAAAAAAGCATTAGCTAAATTGACCTGCATTGAAGGCCCGGCTGGGTTTCAAATTTATAGCGGGTTTCTGGATCCCCGGTCCCTCCCGGGTTCATTTGTCATTACTAAATCCACCCAAGACGGGGCCGTTTGGCATTCCAAAATCCCCTCAAGTTCCGCATATTATATTCCATGCATGTTAGAATGCTGCCACACGAACATACACTTGGCGGTGTAGCCTAAAAATAGAAGTTGTGCCTCTTAGTAAAATTCACATCTTCATATATATACGGCTTCAAAGCAATGAAAGAGATTAGCATTATTTTCTTACCCTTTCATCCCTTGTCTTTTTTCTTTATTTCATTTAGACCCTTTTTGTATTTCACTTTTATTCCTTATGTTTTACTTGTGTTACACTTGTATCTTTACAGAACTATTATACTTACAATTAATAATTTTAGTTTTACAACACGTTAATAGCATGATGTGCTCTGCAAATATAATAACTATATTGTCTTTGTTTCGATGGATATTCTTATAAGTATATCCTGTGGTCGCTACTCTATGTTGGATTTTCACGTTAAAAAGTGAAAATAGTTCACTATTTTCACTTTATGCAAGAGAACAAATTGACGAAAGATTCGAGAAAGCAAAAAGACAAGGAGCTTCTGAAAGTTGTATAGAAGATGTAAAAAATAGCAAGCCTCATTTTTTACACATTTGAGGGGAAAGAAGACAAATATATCTCATGGATCAGAAATGCAAGAACCCATCGTCGACCAGTGAATCATGAAGACAAAATCAAGAAAAAGAACCATAAATTCTCACAAAACAAAGTGAATGCTAATGGTTTCAAGACAAATAATCACAATCAAAGACGTACGAAGAAATCGCTCAAGAGGCAGTCAGCGAAGAAACAAGGAATAAAAAGAAATATAATTTTGAAGATAAGAAGACTAGAATAAAAGATTTTTGAAGACTAGTGAAGACATGTGCTATAGATGTACAAAAACAGTTGGACACAAGGTTGTGGGGCATTTTAACATTTGGTGGATCTTTACCAAATAGCCCAAGATGAAAGAAAAAAAAATTTTCATATAGTGAACCTTTAAAGTAAAAGATATTGTATTTAAAGTTATTGGTATCACACTTGTCGTAAAAGTTATTGGTATCATACTTGTCGTAAGTCTCGACGTTTAAAGTGTATTTGTTTGAGCTTCTTTACTAGTTAAAAGAGTTTTTTTTTAATGCTAAAAGTTCTTTTAAAATTTTTTTATATCATTTGACTGTCACTTAAAGAAGAGCTTATGGATGATTAAAAAAACTGTTTTATGTCTATTGAGACAAACCTAAAATTGAGACTTTTGAAAAAACGCGTTTTTTGTACTTTTTTAAAAGTTTGAAATATCAAAGATGTCTTCATTTAATTTTTAATATTTAATTTTATTTTTTTCTCATAACAAAACTCTATTTTAGTAATTTAATTATAATAAGTGATTTTACATTTATCTTATCAAACAATCAATAATTTTTTAATAAAAAACTCTACTTTTATAAATTTTAGTTCAATAAACTTTACTTGAATAAATTGAAATAAACAAGTCCTTAGTAGACCTTTATCAAGCACTTTTTGAGACAAAGAAAGAAAGATCGGGCCGAATTTGATTGAGAACTTTGATTGAAAAGATATCACATATGATCTTTAACATTCCAGATTTTTATGCAGATGAAGATTAAAGCATCAAGCCCACGATATGCATTCTTACTATTGGCTATTTTTCGATTACGGTATATATTTAATGTGTTTCTTTTTGTTGACAGGTTATAGAGTTATGTCCTTGGAGAGAGCAATCATGGATCCTTGTATGTCTCTTCATAGAGCATGCAATCTATTGTGATATATAACATCCCACTACAAAGACAAATGGCAATCCACCAAGTGCCACATATTTCCATGCATGATAGAATGGTGCCACATGGACACATAAGTGGCTGGCCAACCATGGCTTCATAGGTGGTGGTGTAGCCTATGTACAGAAGCCGTCCTTGTAAAGTTCACATAATCCCTTCTCTTTCTTCTTTATTTCATTTACATCCCGTTTATATTTCCCTCTCGTTCCATATAGTTTGCTTGTTACACTTGTTCCCTTACACAACTATTATACTTGCCATTAATAATTTTAGTTTCACAACACAATCAATGAACAAAACTCTTCTAATAGTATATAATCTCTTCTAAATCAAGGGTAAAGCTCTTCATATATAGCAACATTTTAAACCGAGATTCGATTAAAAATAATTTTTATAAATAATAGTAATACATCCAATATAGGATGAATTTATATCTTTTTTTATTGTAAAAAAATATATTATTGATCAAAAAAATGATTAAATTTTCTTTATGTAAGTTAAAATGTGTTTAACGTTAGATTTAACCAAAAAAAAAAAACTAATGGTAGGGTAGGTGGATGATATTAAAGGCTCTAGTTTGCATTTACCCTTTATCTATTAAATAAGTAATAAGAAATTCCCTAAGAACTTGTTCTTGTTTTATCTTTATATTAAAAAGTAACAAAGTATTTAAATCTCAAATATGATATAGTTTATCTTTATCTATATATATATATATATTTTATCTCTTTTATCATATCTTCTCTTATCAAAATTATATTCTAGTGAACGCAATATTCTACCTCTTTTTGTGTTGGCAAACAAGCAAGATCACACCTGAGACGTGAGTCATAATACGGTACATCTGATGTACCGATACATCAATTTCTAAAATTGTATAAAATTTATAAATGAATGTATAAAAATTTGTAAACAAATGCATAAAAATTGTAATTACAACTTTTATATACCCATTTACAACTTTTATATACTTATTCACAACTTTTATGCAATTTTAAAAATTAATGTATGGTACATCTAATGTATCATAGCATTTTCTTTAAGACGTACATCTACTGATTATTTGCTTAACAAACAATTGCTTATTTAATTATTATTGAATAATCATACTTAAATATTTATAATCGATACATTTAAAATATAAACATAATTTTCAATTATATAATTATATTTGATAAAGTAGGCTTAAAATCTTTTTAAAAAAAAACTAAAATTCTATTATTAATATGATTCAAATATAAATATATGATAATGAGTTTTACCAAAATCCACCCATATTCACACATATCTAATCCAAACCAAACCAACCATCTCATAAATTAAATTGAAGTGATGAATCCAAGTTGGGTCAGATGAGTTATAATATGCCCAAGTCCAACCTTGGAGCCATTAGTGTATTTACCCTTATCTTATTCAACAACAAAATATTGATCTGTGTCATAAGAACTAAATTTGTGTACTACTCTTACTAGATAGCATGCGATGACATATATACATATATATATGTATGTATGTATGTATGTATGTATGTATATGTATATGTATAGTATAATTATAAAGTAAGTCTACAACGTTGACATAGTACCACTCATTCGGTAACACATGATTCATCTTCATTTATTACATTGACTTTTTATATTTATCATTCCATTCACTTGATGTCACATCAATTTTGTAAACAAATTTTGTAGATAAACTTTATAAGTGTAGCATTATATATATATATATATATATATATAAAATACAGGTTTAGCTTTGAAATTAAATGCCAACCAAGTTAATTATATATATATATATCATTTATAATACGCAAAAATATATAAAATTAAAGCCCTGGTGTACAAGATATATAATAATAATAGAAAACGTTTATCCCTTTTTCAAGGGAAACTTCATGACATCACATTAGCTTATTGCATTCACTACTCGCTCTCAAGCATTGCGAACATCCATATATGAGTGATCAGATGTTGAAGATTATCATCAACCCAACTGTTGAGCTGTCATTAGGTTGAGAGGCAAACCCTTTGTTGCACTGCTTGCTTTCGCAGGTGTCTGGAGAGCTGCCATTTAACCATCAAATAAAATCAATGGAAGAAACTCTCATCAGATATATAAACATAAATATATATATATATATATATATATATATATATATATATATATAATTTGACACAAGAAGAGTTTATAATTGATTATAAATACCTGTTTTAGTGTTGCATGCATTTGTAATAGTGCGATTTAAGTCATCGACTTTGTAGCCATTAGCGAACTTAAAATCTCTCTTCACGTTATTAATACAAGTGAGCACAAAATAGATGTGGCCTAGACACCCATCTGGGTTACAGTAACGAGATATCTCATCTTGGGATATAGAAACCACCCCAGTTATGTTCAGTTCTTGTTTCTCTAAGCACTGGCCTGTATGCTATAAATCACCAATATCACATTTTCACCAAAGTTAATTCAATTCAATTCAATATATATATATGGGATAATATTAATAAGTACCCTCGAATTTTGACTTAATTTTAAGTGAAAAACGATTATATGTTTTCGTTATATTTGAAAACATTTTACAGGATTCTAAATAGTACTCCTCTTTAATATCATATTGCAGTTTTTACAGATGGATTAATCTAAGTTGCTTAATTTCGCATGTCTAATTAATTAGTAGGTTTGCATCTACTATTCAATTATGCTCCATGGATATTTGTATCTCTTTTAACTTAAATTTTAATTTAACCTTGTAGCGCACTTAATCCAAATGGTGTATAATATATTATTATTTTATCAAGACAATTGAGGTTTAGTTAATAAACTATATGCAAATAAAATTTCATTAACATGAAATTAATATACCTTTACTTGAACCAATATTTGCGGGAGATCAATGAAAAATTCTCTCTAAAACAATGGAATGTTGTTGAAATATCGGTTTTTGTTTTTGGGTATTGGTTCAAATTAAAAGCTGAATTTTATGAATTTCTTATCAAACATATTAAAGTAAGTATATACGGATGAGTAAATACGAACAAGTATTGATACTTACATTTGCCATGCACTTATAGGCGTTTTCCCATTGCTGGAATGGCGCTAAATTTACATTGCCATAGGGTAACTTCTCTGCAAAGAAATGAATGATCAGAAATTTATATGAAGAATTTGTCTTAAAAGATTTTCAACCCTAATATAATATAACAAATTGCAACTTAAACCAAAACGGAATTTAAAGGGTTCAAAATAATCACAAACTCTTGATAAGATCATTAATTAATTACTTTTAATCTTGATGATAATGAAATTTAAAAATCTATTAAATGTTTGCTTTAATAATATGAGAAGGAGAAGAAATTAAAAGTCACCAGCTTTGGCAGAGCAAAGAAATAGAAAAATTCCCATGGAGAACCAAAGAAGACCTGATGACCTGATTATTGCCATCCCTCTAAGCTAATTGATTTCAACTTGGTGGAACGTCAAAGCAAATATTTGCAGTAATTTATTCAAATCCCTGAAAAAGGAAGAAGTATATATAATCAAACATATATGGCTGGTTTAAGTATATGCTTTGAATATAGTATCTATGGAGCATAGCTTTGTAAAATCCAAGAAAATAAATGGAAGAAAATTAAGTACAAAACAAAAGTGTTGCAATCAGTTTTGGAGTAATATGTCGAAGATTAAGAGGAGGAACCTCTGATTTTATCACCATTTCTGGTCGTCTTAAGTTAATATTATTTAATTTGCTCTTAAATAATAAGAAATATTGGAAGTGGATTGAGATATATGATGGTCAATAGGCATTGTGATAAATATGAAGTTATGGTCATAATTTGTTGTATTGATCAATACCCCTTAATTCCATTTGATAATGAGATTAGATAATACCAAGGGTTCGGTTGTTCACACTTCACACCACTTAACACTATTTAAATCTAAATACTTTTTAGATTTTAAATTAGACCACTTAAAAGTGTGTTTGTTTTTAATATTTCACACATCTTAAAATAATGGTAAGTGAAAGGATCATCATATTTACCCTTCTAATAGATGACACAAAATATTATAACAATAATAACATGATATATTTTAATAATTTGTGAAATTGAAATGCATTTATATTAAATAGGGTCAATTCTAGAAACCTTCCCAGAGGTTTGTCAAAATCCCATATAACCACCTTTTGTTTTGAAAATCCTGCGTACCTCCCCTTTCTGTTAAGAACAGTTACAAATTTCGTTAAAAAAATATAAAATTTTCAACTTGCCCATAGTTGACTATTCAAAATTTTATAATAACAAAAAAATTAAATTCGTATAATAAAGAATTTTCTTAAAAGACTTAAACTTTAGAAGACAATTTTTTACATGAAAATGTGAGAAATTTTTTATTATTTCAATATTTTAATTAATAATTTTAATGAAATTTTTTTAATAAAAAGAATTTTTAAGTTTACTTACCATTTATTGTAGTAATTTTTTTAAAATTCTTAGGGTAGTAGTTGATAGAAGTTTGTTGGCAAGTTTTATGTTTTATTTTTATTTTTTATTTTCTATTTTTAGATTTTAAATTAGACCACTTAAAAGTGTGTTTGTTTTTAATATTTACACATCTTAAAATAATGGTAAGTGAAAGGATCATCATATTTACCCTTCTAATAGATGACACAAAATATTATAACAATAATAACATGATATATTTTAATAATTTGTGAAATTGAAATGCATTTATATTAAATAGGGTCAATTCTAGAAACCTTCCCAGAGGTTTGTCAAAATCCCATATAACCACCTTTTGTTTTGAAAATCCTACGTACCTCCCCTTTCTGTTAAGAACAGTTACAAATTTCGTTAAAAAAATATAAAATTTTCAACTTGCCCATAGTTGACTATTCAAAATTTTATAATAACAAAAAAATTAAATTCGTATAATAAAGAATTTTCTTAAAAGACTTAAACTTTAGAAGACAATTTTTTACATGAAAATGTGAGAAATTTTTTATTATTTCAATATTTTAATTAATAATTTTAATGAAATTTTTTTTAATAAAAAGAATTTTTAAGTTTACTTACCATTTATTGTAGTAATTTTTTTAAAATTCTTAGGGTAGTAGTTGATAGAAGTTTGTTGGCAAGTTTTATGTTTTATTTTTATTTTTTATTTTCTATTTTAAGATTTTGAATATTTTTTAATAGTACAGTGATTTTTCCAAGTTGACTCTATACTAAAAATACGAATAAGTTCAAGTAGTCCTTTGCCTTTGCATTCTATGAATTAAAATTTAATCTACGAGTTTTTCCAAGTTAACATGCTGAACAAAAAGATGGAAACTGATTTAATTGCCATTTGAAAGACATTTACATTAACTGACAAATCTTTTCAGAACATTGGAGTTTGGACATCACTAGCTAGGACTAAGTAACTCTTTGTTTAACTGAGAATTTGACATAGAATTTAAAAACAACTTAGGACTTCAAAAAGAAAGCATTATAATAGCTTTGAGGCCTTTAGAAGAACTACAAACATGACTACAAATGTAAAAAACACTAGGTCTTGATTGCTTGACAGGAACATTAAACTTTCATAACCCATTTTTAGCAATTCCTTATAGAAGACACTCTCCCCCAGTTTATCGTTAATAAAACATAAATTGTTAGTAAATTCAACAGTAACATTAGTGTCACAAACTTTGGATCTGCTTATTACGTTTATAGTAGTGTCAGGAACACAAAGAACATGATTAAGCTTTAAATGAGAAAATGAAGTAGGCAATAAAGCAAAACCAGTGTAAGAAATGTTCCGACCTTGTCCATTACCAATATTAACCTTGTTCAAATCTATAATAACATACTGCCGTAGTACGTCCAATCTTGTTGCGCACTCGACAAATTGGTCTAGAGTTCCTCTACCACCATTGGGTTTTCCTTCGTCACGACCTTTGAACTGACTTCAGAAGTTTCCACCAATAGTTTCTCTTCCACCAGGGTTATTAGTCTTTCTTTTGATTGAAGTTTGATCAAGTAAAATTTGCAAAAATGTTTTGTAGGTCAGTAGTGGTCGTTGTAGTAAGTTGCTCTAGCCTACTTTTTTGATTTAGAAGAGGTGCATAAACTTCTTGAATAGATAATGCGTCACTCCTAGCTGTAACATTTTGTATTACGTTGCTCCAGCCTAAACTTTTGATTCAGAAGTGCACAAACTTCTTGAATAGAGTGCATCACTCCTAGCTGTAACATTAACAACAATTAAATCAGACTCTGAACCTAAAACAGCAAGTAGGCAGAGTACGAGATCATTATCAGAAACGATGTTTCCAGGCTATATTCTAAACCTTTCATTTCAGTGAAATATCAGACACGGACATGGACTTTTTTGGGGTTTGTAAATGCATAATTCAAAGTTGAAGGACTCTAGCTTAGAATGTTATGCGTACAATCTCTCAAGAGCATTCCAAGATCTATAAGAAGTGCACTTGATAATTGAACCTAGAATAAGCTCTATCAAAATGAAGATTAGTTAACAAAGAAGACGCTGCTCGTGCTTCTTCCAGATAAAAAATTCTAGGTTTTCAGTTGTCACAACCAGATTTCCATCATTAGTAACGATAAACCTAGCTGGACACTGTTTGGTTCCATCAATGAAACCTGCAAGGTCATTGCCTCTAATAGAGAGCAGCTGACACGACCCACCCCTAGCCAATATAAGCGAATCGTGCCTAAAACTGTGTTAAGAAACTTAAACTTTTTAAAATATGCTACTTTAAGAAAATATCCTGTCAAGTACACAAAACTCAACACTTCCAAAATATTTACATAACGACTAACTTCTTTTTTGGGACCTTGAGTCCTCTATTAAATTAAGGGTATCCCCAAAACAGTCATTAAGATAAAATATGACCTCCGACCTCAAATATAATTAATTTATAATTCAAAAAGTTTACAACTCGGATTTTAATATAAGTTTCCTCAAAAACTCATGCATGATGAGTAGGCAAAAGTTTTTAAAGAAAACTAAAACAAAATCCTTGATGTATATACAGTATCAAAAAAATACACATATGCAAAAAAAGTCATCTACAAAAGTGAAACAAGATATCAAAAAGAAGGCTTTCAGAGCATCATCAAGTAGCCAACCTCAAGCAGCTACTAGCGTTCTGACTGAACACTGCAATCTCTTGGGAAAAAATGGGTTTTAAAAAAAAAAAAAGAAATAGGGTGAGTATAACCTCAGTGAGTGGGATAGAGTCATTAAAATAGATAAAAATTTGCATAAGATAAAATAATATATCATAACAATTAATTAATTAAATTAATTAAAATTCTGCTTTACTAACATTGATTAGAAAACTACTTAGAAAAGTTAAAAAAACGAGGAAGCAAAACTTTAAATAATTTATATGCCTTTCACATAATCAAAATTTTAATATTAAAATATTCTAAGGCATTTCCACTTGCATTCAAAATTCAATATGATAAATGTATTAAGGTTCTAAATCTCATAAAACTCATTTCACATTTTAAATTTCTAAATCATTATAGTTTCACTAATCAAGTACCAAAACTAATCTGACTGATCATGACCTGGCGGGGCTAGGATCGCTCAGGCCAAGATATCACTATACTGATCCCTTGCATGTGCAGAGCTGCCCCCAAAGGGCTAAACGTCCATATCACACGACCAAAAGCCTCTATGTGCGCCTGAATGGGTCCCAAAGACCTCTATAATTCTACTATCTGAATGAATTTGGTACTAGCTTAGTAAAACATAAAAAAATCAATTCTTTACTTAGAGTCGTATCGTTATTTTAAACATAATTTAGGAAATTCACTTTACTTTTAAATCTCTAAAATATTAAACAGTTCTTTCTAATAAACCAAATAGACAAAATTTGGTAAACTATAAAATATACTTCATACAAGAATAAAGGAATATAGATTTACTAAACGTAATAAAGCTTTGCTAACATGTATAGAAATAGGAAATTTATAATTTATAGTTCAATTATTAGTAAAAATATATTTTTCCCACTCACAATCTCGCGGATCAACTTATGTGGCAACCTCTTCCTCGATCGGATTCAGATCCGGACTTGAAACCGCAGTCTTACCTAAGGGAGAAGCAAGGTAAAACTCTTTAATAGCACAAAACCACATAATTAGACAAAAACCCCTAACTTCCCACTTGTACGAAACTTAGTAAATTGACACAAAAATTGAAATCCATCAAATACAAAAAAATTGAAGCCTAAATAAGCATAGAAATCTCCTTTCTCTCTCTAATTTCTCTCTCTAAAAAAATTTCTCAAATGTCCATAACTTCTCTCTAATATGTATTTATAGGTAGAAGTCATAATATTTTAGTTTAAAGTTGAAGAAATTACCTCAAAGGCTCTCCAAATTCTTTAGAAAATCAACAACCCTTCTTTTGCCTTTCTTCCCCCTTCCCCCTTCTCCCCTTCTCTGCCTCCCTTCGAATTTTTTTCTTCTAATTGTTTTCCTAATTAATTCCTAATATAAATACATGGAAAAATAGAAGAAAAAAAAAGGCTTGTGGGCTGGGCTAGCATGATGGACGATTCTATAATATTAGTTGGGCCAAACTTTATTAAATTTAAAAAAAAAAAAAGCTTGGGCCATTTCAGCAGCACCTGGGTTCCATGCCATACGATTATCTCTATCAAGTTTGATAGGTGAAGTGAAGCTAAAATTGTTTTGGGTAAGAGGAAATGGCGACTTAATTGATTAACAATTTAAGTTGCAAGTTCCTTCTTGACGTCTTTAAATTCTCCTTAAAAAAAAGTGTCACGTTTTTGCAATTGGAGAGTGAAAAGTCTACATAAGATAATAGAGTTTCTCTTGAAGCAGAAACAATTTGCATAGCTAGTGCAAGAGATAACACCATAGTTATTGAAAATATTGTTACTATAAAGTTGTACAAGCAATTCATTTATGTTGATTTTTATGCTTTTTGAGTTCCTACTTTTAAATGTCACTGTGCGAAAAATACAAATAATGTCAAACTTGAGAATAGGTTCACATACGCTAGTTAAACTTCACCTACGTTTGAACCAATTTGAAAATGATATGTTGATCCTCGATTCACAGGCAAAGTCGGTATTTCATTTTACGGATAGTGATACCGCTATAATTGGTATGTCATTTTAAAAGCACCTCTAAGAGGATTTTATAACTTGCAAGATGTAGAGAACATTTAAACAACCCATATGCCATTACCAGAGGCATCAAAACTTGGCTTTCATGTGTCTGATGAAGATTACAATTATGTGTTTCTAGTGTAACTTGATAATAGTTAATGATTTAATTATCTCATGTATTCTTTTTTTTTTCTTTCTTTCTCTCTTTTTTTTAGTTATTTTTAATTATTATGCTCTATACATTCCATATCTTACGTTAGAATGTGTTATTGCAACCTTATTCTATTTCTATTAATTACTTGTTCATATTAGAATATCTACAATTTTATTTACCTCTCATGAAGTTGATTTATATTATAAGTTATTTTAAAAATAGAGGTAATTTCTTGCATTTGGAAGGTAAGTGTCTACAATTACTGTATATCATGTATTGATTGTTCTATTTTGTTTTATATTTATTTTCTTATTAATTCAACATTATTATGCTTGTAATGATTATTCTAATACATAAGAGCAAAAACTCAAAATAATATGCTAATTATTTTTACAATTCCTATTCCTTTTTTTTAAAAAAAAAGGGATTCTAAATGTTTGTTGAATCATTAATAAAACATTCTAATAATCAAGTATTAGATGCTTATGAAAATGCATCTATTAAAAAGAGAAAAGGATCGAGGTCGTACATGATTAAATTATGATTTTTGTGACAAACACCATAAAAGATGGCATTAAATGGAATGAAAGAGGCCAACTTGTTGGACCAGCTTTAGTTATATATATTAGGTAAGTACATGGGAACACTTCTAGGATAATTGGTAATAATAATGTATAAAAATTAGATTATAGACTACATATATTGAAAGATAACTTGTTGGAATCTCCTAAAGAAAAAAAAAATCATCTATAATGGTTGGAGATTAGTGGAAATATATTGGTAGGAACTTGTTTAACAACATCATGGCTAGCTCATATATAAATCGCTATTATGTTCATTATCAAAAAAAATATAATATTGGTTTGACCCAGGAGAGGATCCAGGAATTTTTTCCAACACCAGCTAAATTTAATTTGTAAAATTGCAATGATATAAATAAATTTTGTTAAGAATTAACTAAAATTGTATACCAAAACAAGAGAGCATAATCAATCTTACCCTCAAAATGCATATTTTATACATAGAAAAAAAATATGATAACAATATATA
>SNVD02007416.1:0-29450 GCA_013180625.2 Boswellia sacra
GATAGTGCAATGTTCAATCCCATTAAGCTTTCTCCTTAATCCATGTAGCAAGCTTTGGGCCAATAGCTCCCAAACCAGTTGGTCTTCGGGTATTAGGTGTTGAGGCACCCCTCGGGCTTAATTGCTCGAATTAAGGAGGCTACGAGACCAAACTTATCCATAATTGCTCTCTTCTTTTTTTTTCACTTTTTTTTCACTTTTCTTTTTTTTTTTTTTAACTTTCCCCTTCCTTTGTGTTGTTATCCTAAACAAAATAAAAGAACTCAAATATTACAATATTTCATTTTGCCAACCACAATCATGCATCAAGGTATGTGTGTGTGTGAAGAAAGGTTCATGAATACTTGCTTGATGAGTACATAAGCACACAATTTATTAAATGATAAGGTTGTGAGAGTTCATAGATTTGAATAATTCAAAGTGAAATGAATAAGACCTCCTTGTTATAAAATTCAAAAATCAAGACTAAATAATATCAAGTTAGCTAAAATGAGTTCACAATATCAAAATAAAATGACAAATTGGTTAGAATGGGTTTCAGGAGTTCAAACTGGCCCTCCCTACTCTGCCATTCCTGACCCAGAATGCGTCTCAAGAGGATTTGAACTCCTTACACCGCACTCCGAATCTAATTACTAACTCGCTTTTTTTTTTTTTTTTGCAAGAAAAAAAATTCAAGACACACTTATGTCTACTATCCTTCCCCCTCAACCAAATGAAACATTGTCCTCAATGTTTAAATGTAGAGAGATAAAGCATATGAGACATTACCTGAAGCTTCTGTTATTCAAGAGAGATGACCTGAAAGACTCATAAAATAAAATGCTACAAATAAAATAAAATAAAAGACAAGAAATTTAAAAATTGATGGCACACATGCATATGTATAGGTAGTTGTGACTGTGGGTCACATCTTCCTCTGGTTTTACGTCCAGAAACGACTTAAACACCTTCTATGAGTTGGGGATATGCTTCCCATCCAGTTTTCTTATAAACTGGCAAACAGGGCCGTTTTGAGTCAGATTCCTAAGACTATGAAGAAAATGAGAGAGAAGAAAAGAAAATGGATGCAAGGTGAGCAACAGTTTTTAGGGAACTGAAAAACCGACTTTAAAAGCCACGGAGTACCGTATCCGCCACTTGACCAGGAAATAAAATACAGACACAGAACTAAAATAAAAGCACATCAAATAAAATGAAAACAAACTATAAATGATAGCACAAATGAAGAATAAAAATGAAAATGAAAATGAAAATATGGTACAAACGAATAAAATTTGATTAAAATGGCAAAACAGGAATATCTTCGAAAGTAATTTACCACAATAAAAAATATGCCATTGAGATGGTACCTTTCTTTTTCCTTTATTTGTGAGAATGAAAGATATTACCACTAGTTGAATTTGTTTGTCCTTGAGGCATGCATTCTTTAGTGTGGATGTTTCTTCCTGCCTTTTTTCAAAACATAGCTCCCAACTCTTAATCTCCTTCACCTGTACAAAATCAAGTAATGAGAATTCTTTAGAAATAATGGGCTCTAGTTGCACATTTGGTTCAAATGAACTAGTTAAACCGATTTCTAAAGGACTTGAAAAATTCTTATTCTGGATATAGTCTTCCATATTAGTTTTAGTCCTGTTAGCTTCCTCATGCCTGAAAAATTCATTAAGGTCAAAATTTTGGTTAAGTTCCTTTGCATGATGACATGAGGGCATAAATGAGGATTCGATCTCTTCCTTTTTAGGTGTAGGTTTATTAACCTCTTCCTTACCCTTTAAGATTGATTCATCATCTTTCTCATAAGGGTTGAGAATATGTTCTTTATAAACCTTACCATTATGAAGAGTACTTACCGAATCTTTGTCTAGATGTTGGCCCCTTGGATTACTCACATGTGGATTGATGGAGTTTGGCTCTAGTTGAGATGGAAACTCACCTTTATCATGAGTATTAAGTGCAAATGCAAGTATTTCAAGAGCATCATTCAAGTTTGCCATAGTTTGAGCAACTTGACTATTAAAAACCTCTTGCTTTGCAATGAATGAATTTAATGTTTCTTCGACCTCCTCATAAGATGCATGATCATGAGATTTTTGAAAATTTTGATATGATTGAAAGGGAGGTTGATAAAATTGTGCATTATTATCATTCCTCCAATCAGAATTCAAGTGATTTTTCCATCCAAAATGCTGTGAGTAAAGATTAGGATTTGACCTTTGAAAGGTGTTGAAAACATTGGTTTGTTCATGGAGACTTTTCCTAAAGGTAGGCATAATTGGGCAATCATCCGTAGGATGATCACTAGAATTACAAGTGTGACAGACAATTTCTTGCATAAACCACATTTCTAAATTCTCGACTTTTCTAGCTAAGGATGCAAATTTAGCATGATGATCATGATTCTCCTTAATGTTATAAATGCCTCTACTAGATGTTCTTGGTACCTCATAGGTGCCAACATTGTTCCAATTTTGAGCATTTTTCGCTAGTAAGTCTAGGTAATCCATAGCTTCATCAGGGTTTTTGTTTTCAAATTGTCCATTACACATTAAATCTACCATGTGCCTAGCTTGATGTGTAAGACCTTCATAGAAAATTAAAACAAGCCTCCATGTTTTCAAACCATGGTGAGGACAAGTATTAAGCAATGCTTTATACCTATCCCACCATTGGTAAAAGGTCTCTCATTGTTTTTGAGTGAAATTGATGATTTGCCTTTTGAGAGAATTTGTTCTATAGGGAGGAAAGAACTTTTTAAGAAATCGTTATTGCATTTCATCCCATGAGCTAATGGATCCTGACCTAAGATTTTGTAGCCATGTTTTAGCTTTATCTTTTAAAGAAAAAGGAAAAAGCTTTAATCTAAAGATGTTTATGCTACAATTTAGGTCACAATAAATATTGCAAAACTCTTTAAATTCTCTCAAGTGCAAATATGGGTTTTCAACATCTAGGCCATGAAAGTGGGGTAAGAATTGAATGAAATCCGATTCATTGCTGAAATATATTGCATCATGAGGGAAGACTATGCATGATTGTGCACAAGTTCTTGTAAGATTTATGGAGTCCATTAATGTTCTTGGTTGGGTTTGAGCATGTTTTTTGAAGAAGATGAGTGGTACCTAGCAATTCTACCAACTAATGCAAAAAGAAAGAAAAGATGAACATATGCAAGAAAGAGAAAAGAAAAGAGAAGAAAAGATGAACACACAACAAAGAGAAAAAAAAAATTAAAATCTAAAATGAGAAAAGAGAATACTTACAATTTTGTACGCCAATTTTTACCTGCCTCGGCAACGGTGCCAAAAACTTGACACATCCGAAAAAGGATTATCTCCCAAGTATAGGAGTGTCGAAGTAATAAACCCGGTGAGACCAGGGTCGATCCACGAGGAAGGAGATTTTAGCGCGACAAATTATAAGGTAAGCAAATATGATATGATTGATTCAAGGAGATGGCAAGATAATATCAATGAATATTAGTAAATAACAAGTTCATAAACAATAGATGATAATAACACAAGAGAAATTAACACAATAATAATGAAAGCTAAGATTAGGGGATCCGCCTTTGATATTTCAAATAAGGATAAACAACCCAATTTAATTATATGAATTATATTTCCTTCGTTACCAATATTTATACCACTTCTTGTAAATGGGTTCAAGCATCCAATTTGCCAATCACCATATGTCTACAACAAATCAAGGTTCCTAACTAGACTTGTGTCGGTAAGAAAGAACCATACGACGTCTAGGAAGGATCCAAGCATTTGATGTGCCAATAATTGTCTACAATGGATCAAGACCTCCACCTTACGAGTGGTGTCAAGATTGATTAAGAAATTAAATATAAATCATATTGAATAAACATTATAAGATTAAGATTATTAAGCACATATTAAGGGTTAGAGAATCCTTATTCTCACATCAAGGGTTTCACCCTTTCACCTTAGCAAAAGAGAAATTAGAAGAACATTATAATAGAAAGAAAATAAAATGCAAGAAAAAGGAATTTCATTAATAACATAAACACACAAAACACAATACAAGATCCTAGCCAAAGCCAAAATGTTCCAGCCAAGGCTAAGATGCCCTAATGGGTCACAAGGCACCTCTATTTATAGATACATCCAGGGGCAAACTTGTCAAATTATAAGGGTATAATTGTCAAATATTAGTTGTAAATATCTTTGACAATTGGGATCATTAGGCACTGACTTTGACCATCAATTTTGACATTGAAATATTGAGAATTTTAATCACATGTCTTCATGAAAGTTGTAGATATTTCTCTTGAATTTCTAGAACATATTTATTTGCACAATTTGGATACGTATTTTCAGAGATACGGTCCAAATACTGAGGCCTGGTCAGACTGGGCTGAGACTGTAGATGGGTTCATTTCAAGCCCACTTTTGGTCCACTAAGAGCCCGAATTTGATGATGCTTGTGAAATGCAATCTTGTAGACAATTGAATCAGATTTCCAAAACACTAAGAATTGCACCATTCTGATCTATGAATAGAGAGTCATGCCCATTTTACCAAACCTGTAACAAAACCAAAATTAAGAGGAAGTTAATTCCAATAATGCAAAGACTACAAATATGCTTAAGTTGAGGAATTTAATGACACTATTAATGCAATATGATGAATTTATTAAACATACATATTTAAGTTTTCATCAGTGAGAAAGAAGAAGAATCGATCTCTAAAGGGCAGGAAGAGGTTGCCAAACCAACACCTAGCGAAGAGGAAACAAAATCCTCATCTGTGCCTCCATTTCCTCAAGCATTAGCCACACAAAAGAAGCCAACTCACAATTCTGAAATCTTTAAAATTTTCAAACAGGTAAAGGTCAACATTCCCTTGCTTGATGTGATCAAACAGGTACCTTCTTATGCAAAGTTTTTGAAAGACTTGTGCACTGTGAAAAGAAAACTAAATGTGAAAAAGAAGGCCTTTCTAGCCGAGCAAGTAAGTGCTATTCTTCAAAATAATAATACAATGAAATATAAGGATCCAGGTTGTCCTACAATTTCATGTGTTATTGGAGACCATAAAATTGAACAAGTTTTACTTGATCTTGGTGCTAGTGTGAATTTGCTTCCATACTCGATTTTTCAGAAACTCAATCTAGGTGAGTTAAAACCGACTTCTGTGACTCTTTTGCTTGCTGATAGATCAATTAAAGTACCAAGAAGAGTAGTAGAAGATGTGTTAGTTCAAGTTGATAAATTCATTTATCCAGTGGATTTTATCGTCTTGGACACACAACCAGTGAAAGTATGTAATTCAATTCCTGCCATTTTAGGGCGTCCATTTCTAGCTACCTCTAATGCTTTGATTAATTGCAGGAATGGAGTCATGAAGCTATCATTTGGGAACATGACATTGAAACTTAATGTTTTCAATATGTGCAAACAACCACATGAAGAAGAAGATGAAATTGAGGAAGCTAATATGATCGAATCTATTGTGGAAGATCACATCCAAAAAGGGAGTTCTTCTGACCCTGTGGAAACTTGTTTAGTGAATTCGTTCGAATCAAGTATGGAACTAGAACATGATCTTTCTGATATGTGTTCTTTACTGGATTGTGCACAAGTGTTGAAAAAAGGCTCAAAATCAAGATTTGAAGAATTGGGGCAAATGAATGAAAACAAGGAAGAGGAAGCTCCCAAGTTAGAATTGAAGTCTTTACCTGAAGGACTGAAATATGCATATCTTGGGGAGAATCAGACATATCCGGTGGTAATTTTTTCATCCCTCACATGCGAGCAACAAGGTAAGTTGATAGAAGTGCTTAAAAGGCATAAAAATACAATTGGGTAGACTTTAAAAGATATAAAAGGCATTAACCCTTTAATTTGCACACATAGAAAACATTTAGAGGAAAATGCCAAAACATATCAACAATCTCAAAGGAGATTAAATCCACACATGAAAGAGGTCATTAGGGCTGAAGTTCTCAAACTACTTGATGTGGGAATTATCTATCCTATTTCTGATAGTAAGTGGGTAAGCCCTACACAAGTATTACCTAAGAAATCTGGCATTACAGTAGTTAAAAATGAAAAGGGGGAATCATTGCCAACTCGAGTCTCATCTAGTTGAAGGATGTGCATTGATTATAGAAAATTAAATGCTGTCACTAGAAAAGACCATTTTCCCTTACCTTTCCTTGACCAAATTCTTGAAAGAGTAACAGGAAACCCCTACTACTGCTTTCTTGATGGATACTCAAGCTATTATCAAATTCCTATTGCACTCGAAGACCAAGAAAAGACCACATTCACGTGCCCCTTTGGCACTTTGCATTTAGGAGAATGCCTTTTGGACTTTGTAATGCCCCAGCCACTTTTCAAAGATTCATGTTAATCATTTTCAGTGACATGGTTGAGCATTGTTTAGAAGTTTTCATGGATGATTTAACTGTCTTTGGAAACTCTTTTGATAATTATCTTGAAAATTTAGAAAAAGTCCTGAAAAGGTGTGTAGAAAAAGGTCTTATTTTGAATTAAGAAAAATGTCATTATATGGTCACTTCGGGAATTGTTTTAGGTCATGTGGTGTCTTCTAAAGGAATTGAAGTGGATAAAGCAAAAGTGAAATTAATTTCCCATTTGCCTCTACCAAAAATAGTTAAAGAGGTTCGTTCATTCTTAGGGCATGCTGGATTTTATAGGAGGTTCATAAGAAATTTCAGTGCTATATCTAAACCTCTTTGTAACCTCTTATTAAAAGATACTTCCTTTGAATGGACTCAAGAATGTCAAAATGCCTTTGATACAGTTGTTGGACTTTTAACAACTGCCTCAATTATGCAATCTCCTGATTGGTCCTTGCCTTTTAAATTGATGTGTGATGCAAGTGACTATGCCGTTGGTGCTGTCTTAGGACAAAGAAAAGAAGGTAAGCCTTGCGTATATACTATGCAAGTAGGACTTTAAATGATGCACTTTGGGCTTACCGAACTGCTTTAAAACATCATTAGGAATGTCTCCTTATAGACTAGTTTATGGAAAACCTTGTCACTTGCCTGTGGAAATTGAGCATAAAGCTTATTGGGCCATTAAAACATTCAACACAAATTTGAATGATGCTTGCAAATTACGTAAATTCCAACTGAGTGAACTTGAAGAAATAGGAATGAGGCTTATGAAAATTCTAAAATCTACAAAGAAAAAATGAAGGTTTTTCATGACAAATCCATTGTTAGAAAATCTTTTGAACCTTCACAAAAAGTTCTTTTGTATGATTCAAGATTGCATTTGTTTCCTGGTAAACTTCGGTCTCGTTGGACTGGGCCTTTCATTGTTAAAAATGTTTTCCCTCATGGAGCAGTTGAAATTGAGAACCCAAAGAATGGTAATGTGTTTAAAGTTAATGGACAATGGTTAAAACCATTCTTTGAAAATTTTGACCAAAACGAAGAGTCCATTGCTTTAATCGATCCTTTTTAAGGATTGATTTTTCCTAGTCAAGTGACAGATACGGTACTCCGTGACATTTAAAGTCGGTTTTTCAGTTTCCTAAAAGCTGTTGCTCACCTTGCATTCATTTTCCTTTCTTTTCTCGCATGGACACCATTCTCTCAAATCTGCACAAACATTTTCCCTCTCTTCCTCCAAATGATTTGCTTAAAATTTACAAAGCTCGTGTAGAAAGACTAAGGATGTTGATGTGTAAGGGTATGCCTGTCGAAGTAAGATGGTTAATTGAAGCCAAGGTTCGATTTTCCTGTGAATTTTCAGATAATCTTGTGTCTCACATGCCAGGTATGGGAAAAAGCTCTTACGCCAAAAAGCGAAGAGCGAAAAGGTTACAAGTTTGTCCCATATGTGCAAGATGGACTTGTAACCAGCGTTGCCGCTCCTTGGGATATTTGTCTAACAATCGAGAGGATAAACTACAGTTCATCAAGAATGGACTGAGTAAGGAGTCTTTGGATGATATCCGAACGACTCTTGAGACGCATTCTTGTGGACTTGTGCAGCGTGAAATTTTTAATTTGTGGACACAATTCCGAGATGAGCAGGAACGCTATAGTCTTGGGAATCTGACTTAAAACGACCCTGTTTGCCAGTTTATAAGAAAACTGGATGGGAAGCATATCCCCAACTCATAGAAGGTGTTTAAGCCGTTTCTGGACGTAAAACCAGAGGAAGATATGAGCCACAGTCATAACTACCTGTACATATGCATGCGTGCCATCATTTTTGAATTTTAATACCTCATAGCTGTCATTTTTGAATTTGTATCTTTTGTTTGACTTATGGTGTCTTATTTCATCATCTTTTGAATTTTTAAGCATTATTGTCAACTTTTTCAACAAACAACCGAGCTACCTAGATAGATATCATCATTAGCATACCTTTTTGCACTCCATAAATACCACATGTCTTGTTCTCTTCTTCACACATAGTTAGAGAGTTGCATAGACATGGAGGGAACTTCACAACGTCGAATCCAAAGGATATGTGTATTCTGCGGATCTCGACCGGGTAAAAGTGAGGAGTTTGTAGAAGTAGCAAACTATCTTGGTAGGCTACTGGCTGAAAGAAAGATTCATGTGGTTTATGGGGGAGGTAGCCTCGGGTTAATGGGTTATGTGTCAACAGCTACACATGTAGGAGGTACTCAAGTTTTAGGAGTTATTCCTAAAGCTTTGGCTGTAGAAAGTATTGTTGGAAAAACAGTTGGGAAGGAGTGACAGGTCTCCTCTATGCATGAACGCATGGCACATATGCTCATCAATTCAGATGCCTTTATTGCTTTAACAGGTGGCTTTGGTACTTTTGATGAAATTTTTCAAATTGGCTCTTGGGCCCAACTGACTCTCACAAAAACCCATAGGTTTGTTGAATGTTAAAAATTTCTTTGATCCTTTGAGAAGTGTTTGTTGATGCAGCTGTGAACAAAATTTAATCTCATTCAGCGAGAAGATCCTTGTTTCTGTCACTTATACTGGTGAGTACTGGACAAATTACAAGAAGTTGGAGTATGATAACCGGACACAGCTTAGTACTCAAATAATTGGCAAGAGGGCCAAAAACAAAAAGGACAAATTGGCATCTCGTAATCTCCGGTTGTAAAATTTTGTTTTCTTGTCTTTATTTATTTTTATTTTATTTTTAGATGTTATTTAGGTCTTTGCAGGTCATACTATCTTGAATAACAGATTAGATCAGGTAATGTATACTATACTTTATTCCTACATTTAAACATGAGGATAATGTTCATTTGGTTGGGGCGGGGAAGGAGAGAGACATCAAGTGTTCTGAATTTTCTTTTTTTCTTGAAAAAAAAAAGCGAGCTAGTAATTAGATTCAGAATGCGGTGTAAGGAGTTTAAATCCTCTTGAGACACATTCAGGGTCAGGAATGGTAGAGTAGGGAGGACCAATTTGAACTCTTGAAACCCATTCTAACTAATTTGTCATTTTATTCTGATTTTGTGAACTCATTTTAGCTAACTTGATATTATCTAGTCTTGATTTTTGAATTTTATAACAAGGAAGTCTTATTCATTTCACTTTGAATTATTCAAATCTATGAACTCCCACAACCTTATCATTTAAAAAAAATTGTAGGTGCTTATGTACTCATTAAGCAAGTATTCATGAGCCTTTCTTCACACACACACACAGACCTTGATGCATGATTGTGGGTGGCAAAATGAAATGTTGTAATATTTGAGTTCTTTTGTTTTGTTTAGGATAACAACACAAAAGAAGGGGAAAGTGAAAAAAAAAAGTGAAAAAAAAAAGAGAGAGAAAGCAATTGTGGATAAGTTTGGTCTCGTAGCCTCCTTAATTCGAGCAATTAAGCCCGAGGGGTGCCTTAACAGCTAATACCCTAAGACCAACTGGTTTGGGAGCTATTAGCCCAAAGCTCGCTACATGGATTAAGGAGAAAGCTTAATGGGATTGAACATTACACTATCCATAGTTTCTAAGAAAATAAAGCATCGGCAACCCCGAGTCGTAAGCTCGAAGGGGTGTCTGAAAACACCTAAATGCCCTAAGGCCAACTGGTTTGGGAGTCATTAGCCTAAGGCTCGCTACATGGGTTAAAGATGCATTCTTTCAAAAAAAAAAGAGAGAAAAAAAAAATATATATATATATATAATGAATAAATGCCCCTTACCTAAGGTTGTTAACCTTAACAAATATTAGAACTGACATGGCTTCTTTCTAATAAGCCCCATAGTCATGTGTTGACTGAGCACAAAAAGAAGGTTTATAGATATCTTGACTGAAGGGTACATAAGTCATAAAAAAATAATAATAATAATAATGATTGGTTGAGAGTTTGTTTATTTGGATAAAATCAGTGAGAGTGCAATAATGACCACCTTGGATGTAAAATTCTATAAATCACTTCTAAATAATAACGCTTTAATTGCTAGGGATTAGAAATAAGCTAGTTGGGGGGTGTGATGAACACTTAAATATGTATGTTTAATAAGAGCTTAGTTCATCATATTGCATTAATAGTGTCATTAAAGTCCTCAACTTAAGCATATTTGTAGTCCTTGCATCTTTGGAATTAACTTCCTCTTAATTTTGGTTTTGTTACAGGTTCGGTAAAATAAGCATAACTCTCTATTTATAGATCAGAATGGTGCAATTATTAATGTTTTGGAAAGCTAATTAAATTATCTACAAGATTATAATTCAGAAGCATCGTCAAATTCGGGCTCTTATTGGACCAAAAATGGGCTTGAAATGAACTCATCTGCAGTTTCAACCCAGTTTGACTAGGCCTCAGTATTTGGACGATATCTCTCAAAATACATATCCAAATTGTGCAAATCAATATGTTCTAGAAAGCTGAGAGAAATATCTACAATGTTCATGAAGACATGTGATTAAAATGCTCAATATTTCAATGTCAAAATCGGTGGTCAAAATGGTGCACCTAATGATCCCAATGGTCAAAGTTAGTTCACCTAACATTTGACAACTATTCCTTTGTAATTTGACAAGTTTGCCCCTGAATGTATCTATAAATAGAGGTGCCTTGTGACCCATTAGTGCATCTTGGCCTTTGCTGGGATCTTGTGTTGTTTTCTCTCTTGTATTTCTATGTTATTAATGAATTCCTTTTTTCTTATAATTTGTGTTCTTTCTCTTATAATGTCTTGCTAATTTCTCTCTTTTGCTAAGGTGAAAGGGTGAAACCCTTGATATGAGAATAAGGATTCTCTTGGTATGTGCTTAGTAATCGTAATCTTGTGTTGTTTATTTTATATGATTTATATTTATTTTCTTAATCAATCTTGACACCACTCGTAAAGTGGAGGACTTGATCCATTGTTGACAATCCCTGGCACATCAAATGCTTGGATCCTTTCTAGATGTCGTATGGTTCTTCCTTACCGACATGAATCTAGTTAGGAGCCTTGATTTGTTGTAGACATATGTGATTGGCACATTGGATGCTTGAACCCATTTACAAGAAGTGGTATAAATATTGGTAATGAAACAAATATAATTCATATAACTAAAATGGGTTAATTATCCTTATTTGAAATATCAAGGGCGGATCCCCTAACCTTAGCCTTCATTATTATTGTGTTGATTTTTCTTGTGTGATTCTAATTTATTGTTTACGAACTTGTTCCTTATTTATATTTGTTGATATTATCTTGTCATCTCTTTAAATCATCCACATCATATTGCTTAAATTCCTTTCCTCGTGGATCGACCCCAGACTCACCGGGTTTATTACTTCGACACTCCTATACTTGGGAAACAATCCTATTTTCGGATGTGTCATTATATAGGAGAGAAGACTTGTTAAACATTTTAGGAGCCTTAGGAGATAGCAAGGACGTCAACATTTAGGTGATCTTGGAAGCTACGGTTTAGGTTTGTAAACCATGAGTATAGATCGAGTACCAGTGGAAGTTCTTCTCTGTCAGTTTTTCCTTGGAGGCATATATCGAAGAATTGTGGTTTTCTTGTTGATATGCATAAGGAGGTTGTAAGGTTAAATCCTTGTTATTGCTGTTGATATTCTTGTATTTCTCTTTCATTATTGATTGGAATAAAAGCTACTGCTGAGATCTCCAAAGTAGACGTAGGCTTGATTGGCCAAACCATTATAAATCTAGTGTTCCTATCTCCTTTATTCTCTTGTTTGATTTTCTTGCTTGTGGTTTCATTATAATTTTATTAATATCTTAGATTGAACACTTCTGTGAAATGCCTGAAATTAACAACAAATTGATGTCAGAGCTTTGGTTCTAGAATCTAATATGGCTACAACAAAATGAGAGATGGAATGATTTAATGGCAAGGGTGACTTCAGTATTCGGTGTAGAAGGATAAGAACCTTGGTGGTTCAACAGAAGATGGCTCAGGCCTTGGGTGGAGAGAGTAAGCTACCGAATACGTTCACTGAAGAAAAGAAACAAGAGATGTTAGAGATAGCCTATAGTACCATTGTTGTGTACATAAGTGTCAATATGTTAAGATAGGTTTCAAAGGAGACAATTGTAGCTAGAATTTGGTTGAAGTTAGAGAGTCTGTATATGACAAAATCTCTAACGAACCGAATATATTTGAAGGCAAAGCTGTTTGGGTTCAAGATGCAAGAGGATAAGAGCATTGATGAGAACATTGATGATTTCAATAAAATAGTCATTGACTTGGAAAATATTGGGGAAAGGATCAATGAGGAAGATCAAGCTGTCATCTTGCTAAGCTCATTACCACCGGAATATAGTCAACCCAAAAGATACCTTCAGGTATGATCGTGAGTCTTTAGCCATGGAAGAATTGGAACCTGCGATTAAGTACAAAGAGATGGAATTAAAGGCTAACAAGAAAGTATTGAGTAATGAGAGCAGCAATGAAGCACTAACTATCAAAAGTAACAAAGGGAGGAATCGATTGTCATCAAAGAAGCTTGACAAATCAAATTTTAGATGTTTTCACTATAAGAACTTGGGGCATCTTTGAACGGAGTGTCTGAAAGGATTGAAGCATCAAGGAGATAAAAAGTCTGAGGATAGAGATGCATCTTTTACAGGATATGAATCTAGTGAAGTTTTTGTGCATTCAGTAACTAAAGACCAAAAGGAATGGATTCTTGAATCCGATAGTTTATTCCATGTGTTCGCATAAAGGATGATTTTAATCCCTAGCCGATAAGGTGGAATGAATTATTATTCTTGGCAATAACCAGGCTTGCAAGATAGTTGGGGCTGACTCAATCAAAGTCAAGATGTTCAATGGCTGTGATCTTGTTCGATGTAATGTGAGGTATGTCTTTGAGTTGAGAAAGAATGGGAAAAGATACGGTACAGTTGTTGTACTAGTACAATAATTGTACTAAATGTATAAAAAGCATAAACAAGTATATAAAGTTGTAAATGAGTGAATAAAAATTGTAAAATTATAAATAAGTAAATAAAAGTGATAAACACAAATTTCATTCACTTATTTATGACTTTTATACACATGCCTGCAACTTTTACACATTTAGCACAGTTGTTGTACCAGTACAACAACTCTACTATAGCGGGACTTCAAAATAACTCAGATAAGAGTTTCTTTGACTTTTGCAAAGGCTAATCATAGGTTAGAGGGGATGACAATTTTTTAATATGACATGATTAATAAATATTAACTTATTTAATGACTTGACTAGTGAGATATATTTTGTCAATCATTGAATTACAATCATATTTAATAATATAAATTATTACCTACTCACAACAAATTATAGAATTGAAAATTTTATATTATGAACTAAATTAATCTATATAATAGTAAATTATGATGATTTCAATTATTTTTTATGCTAATAAATGTTTATGTTTTAAAATTATTTTAATTTATATAAATGTATAAAATATGATGATTTAAATTATGTGAATTAAACAATCAAACAAATTATGTGAATTAAATATAAAACTATTACAACACATGGGTGATACGTTTAATAATCATGTCATATTCGTGTTTCATGTCTCGACACAAAGAATTAAATGGCCCAACAAACAAACACGAATTGTCACCCCTAGATTAGACTGCAGGTTCTAGATTATTTCAAAAACCTCAAAGATAATTTAAAAAAAAAAAATCCTCCGCTCTAATTTTTGGGAATATATAAAACAGTGATAAAATATGATTACAAGTTTAAAAATTTAGTAATCAATTAATACAGAAAATTAACACCCAAAATATTATTTTTAATCTTAATGCTCTGTCCTCTCCCCCGAAGAATCAAATTTTGATTTCTCTTTCAAATTAGGAGCAAATTATAGTAGGCCACCTATGTTCGAGAAAATAAATAAATTAATAAGTGGCCACTAATTGTGAATTCAATACTATTTAGAAAGCTAAAAATAATAAATGGTCACTTGTAATTTCATAAATAGCACTAAACTTTGTATTCTAAACTACTAAATAGAGGTTAAAGTTTATATTTCTAACCACCAAATTAGAAATGGAAAGAACTTAATTAAAAGTTATATCATATTATCAGTTATGTAATTTAGGTATTAAGAAGACAATAATAAATCACCCAAAAAATTACCAAACTCATTATTATTAAAAATATTTAAAATTAAATCCATTAAAAATTAAAGAATTAGACTTTCCTATCTTTTCTTTTCGTTTCCCAACCACTATTTTAAATTCCAAAAATAAAAAATGAATCTAACATTTAAGAAACTCTTTTATTGAACCATAAATAGAGAGATTATGTTTAAGCTTCCCAATGTGTGCCATAAAGACGAGGAAGCAAGAAGAAAGTAGTGTTACACTTTTGAACTCTTTATACAAACCTAAATTAATTACGTGGATTAATTGCATAATTTTTGTATCAAATAGTTTCGATTAATAAATTAAAATTTTAAATTCACTAATCTAATCATATAATACCACATTAGTTCATAGAATGAAGTTTATATAAATAGTTTGAAAGTATACGTTATTGGAAAAAAAAAGTGTATGATGAAAAAAATTGTAGCTCGCCTCACTAAATGTAAATTGTGAGTGGAAAGCAAGATAATGTAAAAGTGAGTGAGTGGGAGAAGCAAGAGAGAATATGGGGATTAGAGCAAAATTATATAAATAATTTTATCTGAAATGTTTACATTTTTCTTATTGAGTAAACTTTCTAACTTCTGGGGTGTTAAAGTTACTATAAAAAACAAACAATTGGTGGCGAACAGGTTAATTTGTCAAAATTAAACTTATGTGTCATCAAAGAATTTGTTGATTAATGTATCTTTCAAGAAATAATGGCAACTTCCCCCTAACATAAAAAAATGAACAATCTTCACCCCTAAGCCTTCATAAATATACAATTGCTTTCATGTTTCTAATAATCAACTTCCATTAAAAATTAAGGTGACTTGTCACATCTGCCGAGCCGTGAAATGCTGTCAACACCTTACACCTTACAATGAGTTCATAAAATAGAGAAACAAGATAATTAAAGAACTTCATTACCACACCAATCTGATACTGTTGCCTATGTACACTGCTTGGATTGATTCAATTGAAGGGCTCAGATTTAAAAAAAAAAATGCAAAATCAAATCAGCATTAAAAACCCAAGAGGGGGAATTGGCAGAAACGCTTTTGGTCTTATTCACCGCCTGGAAAAGCAATAGCTATAGTATGATGCTAGCCGTAATTTACCAATCATGAGGATATTATATGCAATCATTCATACCATAGCTATTGACTATTTGTATAAATTGCAGTATGCGATGCTCTAAATAACAAAAATCAAGGTAGTGATCGACTCACAAGGCCATATCTTATGTCAGAGAAATTCAAAAGATCTGCTGTCTGTTTCCAGCTCTAGTGATATCACAGTGTGTTAACAAAAATGCAAATATGTTAAAAATAATAATAATAATAATAATAATAAAGAAAACAACTTTCTCATTGATGGAACAACTAGGTTATGACAAGGAGAAAATATAAAAGGTTTTACAATATAACAAGGAGAATCTAGAGCACACCAACAACATAATGCATTCTCACAAGTCATAATCTGATTATCTACTTCTAGAGCATTAGTTTCAAGTGGCAAAACTTGATGTCCAAGATATGTGGTCAGCCACATGGCCTCCCACGAGATTAACGAGATTAACCATAGTTATCAGAAAAAAAAAAAATCTCATCACTTGAAGTGGGAAGATGATCATAACCTTCAGAGAATAATCCATGAACATATCAAGACTCATTTATTCAGCTTGCATGAGAACTCTTTCAGCTGATACAATGCTAGAAAACAACACAGTACCATCTAACTAAATAATACATTGATAACCTGAACCAATTGATGCTTTTGTTCGGCAAAAATAATTCAACTCCTAACAAAATCCTTCACCAAGTACTTAAAACCCCAAGTCACTGAACCAGCATTGCAGCACGACTAAAAGACATAGAACCACAGTTCACAACAGGAAAGAGGACTTTTTGCAAAGAAATATTTTGTCACAAAAAGTCAAAATTTCATCGCAATAGGTTTTTGCGACGAAAATAAATTCATCGCGTTCTAGTCGCAAAATGTGAGTCGCAATAGGTTTTTCTGCGATGCATCTTCAATTTCTCGCAAAAAGACTTTTTGCAAAGAAATTTTTATCGCAAAAAGTGGCATTTTTACGACAAATATTTCGTCACAAATAGGATCACATCATTTTAGCTTTTTGCAACAAAAGAAAATTCGTCGCAAAAGAGCATATTTTGAGACAAATTTGAATTTTGTCGCAAAAAATTTTGTACAAAAATCGTATTTAAAACAAATTATTTTCATTGCAAATATCTTTTGCGACCTTTTTTTGTCTCTAAATCCGACCTTTAGCAACAAAAAATCCGTCGTGAAAGACCTAATTTTTTTAACATAATTGATTTTTGTAATAATTCATAAAATTTATTTTAATTTGTTATAAATTTTAAAATAAAATAGAAAAATTATGTCATTATGCGACACAATTCTTTGTAAGAATAATTTTATTAAATAATAACAAATTACAAAAATTTAATACAATAAATGAACTTTGGTTGTACATGAAAAAATAAAAAAATAAAAATAAAAATATAAGATAACACAACAAAACACAAAACTTTATCCTCCAATAAATTTTTTGTTGCTTGACTTTGTATCAATCTTCAAGTCTTCAAATGCACCTCATCTTCCATTATACCTATTAAAAACAAAAAAAAGTTAAATATTAATTAGTTATAATTAAAGATATGAGAGATGAGTGTATACAAAAAAAATGTTAAAGAAATAAAAAACTTAAGAATTTTCAATTGCATTCCTCCTTCCAAAGTTCCTATTAAACAAAAAAGTGTAATATTAATTGACAATTAAAAAATAAAAATATATGAATCTTGTAAGTAAATATATTACAACATAAAAGAAAAAATGAGTAAAAATATTTACCTTGATAATAGTGTTAGGGAAAGAGGGGAAGTAGACAATTGGAAGAGATAGAAGAAAGTGAAAATGAAGTAGAAAATTGGAAAAGATGGAAGAAAATAAAGTAAACCAAAGAATTAAGTGGTGTATATATAATAAAGGCATTGATTTTTTATGATGAAATTTGGATATTTCACAATAAAAAATTTGTCGCAAAAGAACTTAAAAAGTATGAAACAAATAGGAGCAAGTAAAAGTCTGCCTAAATTTCTTTTTTTGTGACGAAATTTTGGTCTTTTGTCGCTAAAACTATAAAAATTTTTGAAATTTAATAGGCGCGAAAAAGTCCACCTAAAGTTTAGTTTTTGCGACGAATTTATATTTTTATTTCATCGATAAAGACCCCATTTTATGAGAAATTTTAAAGTGATTACGTCTAAAAAAATTTGCAATTATATGAGTTTACCACGAAAGATACTATTTGTAACAAAATGCTAATCTTTTGCGACAAAATTTTTGTCACTAAAAGTCTTTAAAAAAATATGAAAATTAAAATCTAAATCTAAAATTAAAAATATTTAAATGAACCATACTTAGACTTAGATTGATATTAAATAATTTGTTGACAAATTAATAAATAATATAATAACCATATACATTAGAAATATAAAACATTATATGATATTTAATTAGTTTTTATTGAGGATTAAAATGTTAAAAAAATAGGTACAACAACTCAAGAATTATTTAACAAATATAAACAATATTTGGACATCTATATATATATGTCATAGTTGTTATGTGTGAGGAATTACAAAAAAAAATTTCTTCAATGATTAATAAATAATTAATTTTGATTTTATAATCATATATTTAACAAAAAGATTGCATTCATTTTAGGTATAATTTATTTTAATTATCTATTTCTTTTAAAAATACTAAAAATATGTTTTACAAATGTAAAAAATTAATTTGTGATGGAGGTAATTTAATTATTGGCATATAAACATATGCCATAGTTGTCATATGTATTAAAGTATTAACAAAATACATATAAGTCAACTATCATTAACAAATATAGAATGGTTAGACATCTATACATATGGCATAATTGTCATGTGCGAGTTATTGAAAATAAGTTTTTTATACTTTGATAAATAAATTATCAAATATTCATATTATAATCATTATGTAACAAATGCATTTACTTTTAGTAAATATTTTTATTATTTATTACTTTTACAAGTGCTAACAATTAATACTTAAAATATCTTTGACAAATGCAAATCATAAGTTTGTAATAGTTGTAATTTAATAATTAGACGTTTATATATGTCATAGTTGTTATTATGAGAAATTGAAAATAAGCTTTTCTAATATAATCAGTAAATGGTTAATTATTCATATTATAATCATATAAAAATTTAACAAAATTTCATTTATTTTTGGGTATCGAATGTCTTTAAATTAATTATCTATTTCTTTTATAAAAATAACAATTATTAAAAATATCTTTTACAATTATAACAAATAATTTTTTCGTAGAAGTAATTTAATTATTTGACATATATGCATATGTTGCAAGTATCATATATATTAGGAATCGAAAAATAGTTTTTCCTATTTATCAGTAAATGATTAATTATTCATGTAATAACATATATGTAACAAATGTATTTATTTTTTGTTCTAGAGTTCATTTTAATTATTTATATCCCTTAAAATAAACTCTAACAATTGTTTAAAATATCTCAACAATTTCCTCAAAGCTACAAGACAAAAATTAAAAGTCTAAGAAAAAGATACTGTCTAAATTAATATACTCTATAACAAAAAAATAAAAAATAAAAAAATAATTATAGGCAACATTACATAATTATTGATTAATTATTTATTTATGTTTATTTGACATATAATTAAACATTAAAAAATAAATTATATTTTTACAAGTTGGATTTTTTTTCAATATCATTTTCATCAATTAAAAATTAGTCATAGTAATAAGTTTATCATAATTGTAATTTAGTAATTGGATATATATAAATCACACATAAATTAGATTATATATGAAGAGTTAGCAATAAATTTTATGCTTTGATTATTAGATTATTAATGATTCATATTTTATGCATATATACAAAGAGAGAGTTTATTTTAATTATTTATCTCTTTTACAAACACTAAGTTTAGAATATCTCAATAATTTTTCAAATTTAAGAGTATGGATGGAATCACAAAGGGTTTTTTTTTTTATATAAATTTATATGCATATCCAAATGACCATGTTATATTTAAAAATTTGAGAATTTACTTAAAATCAAATTAAATTTTTAGTACTTTATTCTTTTCTTTTTACCATTCTTCAAATAAAGACTTATATATTAGATGGACCACAAATAAAGAGAGGAAAAGAAAAGAGAAAAATTGTTAAGTTTTCATTTTAAAAAAGGACTTCTTGCGACAAATATTTTCTTGCAAAAGGTCATTTTTTGCGACGACTGCAATTTTGTCTCAAAAAATTATCTTTTTCGAGGAATGTAACTTTGTCTCAAAAAAGTAACATCTGCACAAGACTTTTTGCAAGAAATTTTTCCTAGCAAAAGGTCACATTTTGTGAGGAATCATATTTTTACCGTAAAATGTATGATACTACCACGTGTGTATAATAAGTTAGAGGGGCTTTTTACGAGGAATTTTTTCTCGCAAAAGGTTAATTGTTTTAGAGAAATTTTCTCTTGCAAAATGTCTCATTTTTTGAGGAATAATATTTTAATTACAAAATATCCAGTATTGTCACGTATGTATAATAAATTACAAAGGCTTTTCGTGAGGAATTTTTTTCTCACAAAAGATCATTTTTTGCGAGAAAAAATTTCTTGCAAAAAGATTCATTTTGCGAGGAATCATATTTTCGTCGCAAGTCACAAAATGTCCAGTATATAATAAGTTAGAATGGCCTTTCACGAGAAATTTTTTCTCGCAAAAGGTCTCTTTTTTGTAAAAAAATTTTTCCCACAAAATGTCATAGTTTGCAAGGAATCTTAATTACGTCGCAAAATGTCAAGTATTGTCACGTTTGTGTAACAAGTTAGTAAGGCTTTTCGTAAGAAATTTTTTCTCGCAAAAGGCCTTTTTTCACGAGAAATGTAATTTCGTCCCAAAAAATGTCCATGTTGCTACAAAATTTTTTTCACAAAATCCTATCTTTGTGTAACAGTTTTTGTGAAGAAAATTTTATCGCAATAGGTTTTATCTTGTCGCAAAAACTTCTTCTCTAATTAGTCACTCGAGTTTTTAGCGAATAAATAAATATTGATCACTAAAGGTTTTATTTTACGACGAAATAAGAATTTTGTCGCAAAATGCCACTTTTTATGAAGAATTTGATTTCGTCGCAAAAAATTTTGTTGCAAAAAAACTGTTTTTCTTGTAGTGGTTTCAATAAGACTCTTGGAGCACAATGAAATTTTCCAACGTAAAGTAAACAAAATCTTCATAAGGAAGTTCCTTCAACCTCCAATAAAGATCCTCATATTTACAAACCTATCATTAATCATCAATACACGAAGAATTCACCCTTTTTTTGCTGCTTAAAAAACAAAAACTTTTGGGAGCACTTGTGCTTGAGTCAAATAATAGTTTCGTAGACTTTTACAAAGGGGTAATCATAGGTTAAAGGGGATGAAAATTTTTTAATATGACATAAGACATGTAGGGTATCCTTACATGATTAATAAATATTAACTTATTTAATGACATGACTTGTGAGATATATTCTGTCAATCATTGAGCTAAAAACATATTTAATAATATAAAGTATTAACTACTCACAACATATTATAGAATTGCAAATTTTACATTATGAAGTAAATTAATCTATATAATAATAAATTATGATGATTTCAATTATTTTTTATACCAATAATTGTTTATATTTTGAGAATAATTTTAATTGATATATATGTATAAAATATGATGAATTATGCATGAATAGATTAAACAATCAAATAAATTATGTGAATTAGATATAAAACTATTACAACATAGAGGTGACACTCTTATAATCATAATCATGTCGTATTCGTATTTAATGTCTTGACACAAAGAATTAAATGGGTCAACAAGCAAACACGAATTGTCACCCCTAGATCAAAGAGGTTCTGGATTTTTTCAAAAACCTCAAAAATAAATTTAAAAGAAAACCTCCGGTCTAATTTTTGGGAATATATAAAACAGTGATAAAATATGATTATAATTTTAAAAATTTAGTAATCAATTAAAACGGAAAATTAACACCCATAATATTATTTTTAATTTTAATGCTCCGTCCTCTCTCCTAAAGAATCAAATTTTGATTTCTCTTTGAAATTAGGAGTTAATTATAATAGGCCACCTATGTTTCAAAAAATAAATAAATAAATAAGCGGATGCTAATTGTGAATTCAATACTATTTAAAAAGCTAAAAATAATAAATGGCACTTGTAATTTCATAAATAACACTAAACTTTATATTCCAACTACTAAATGGAGGTTAAAGTTTATATTTCTGACCACTAAATTAAAAATCGAAAGAACGTAATTAAAAGTTATATCATATTATCAGCTATGTAATTTACATAACTTACCAAAATTTAATTCAACATATAAAGAAAGTTACATATGCAGAAGCAAAAGAATACAGCAATTTCTTAGACAACACTAATATCTTGCCTAGTATATAAGTAAAACTTTAAGCAATCAAGTGAAACATTCATTGGTCTTTGTCGCTATGTCAACATAGTATCCATAATATATTTACCTTTCCAGAAGTTTAAATAATGGAATAACCAACTAATATATGATAAGGAAAAAGAAAAAACTCATTTAGCAATTAAATGTAAATAAACGTATTTATCTTGAATATTTTGGGTCAGCAAATGCCGTTGTCTTTTTGAACTACTCCTTCTTCTGAGAATCTTCAGGACAAATCATCCTCTTCTTTGCCAATAAAAATAAAGTTAGCCTGTATATTATTCATCTATAGTGCCAATCAAGCAATGAGATAGCCGAAAAGATCTAATTCTACGCATAAACTAAACTTAGAAGTCTAGTAGATGTTTCTATCAAAGAATTCAAGGATTTCTTGTAGTGTGCAATTTCCTTCAAATGCATCTATTAATATACACATGATGATTTAGCAACATGGAGCGAGTAATAACACACAATGTGAAATGAAACTTAAAGCAGATGGGAAAAACACTCACTATCCTTCTTCAACCAAGTTGGTGGTGGCCATAGTATCTGAAAATATGTAAGAGAACTAGGCGACAACGGGATAGTCTTACGGGCTAAGTCAATAACCTTAGTAACATTAGTAGCATCAATGAAATAAACGCAATTCCCTTTACATCCTAAAAATTGTTCAGCTGAAACAGAGAATGAACAATCACCAAAGAACCACACTCTATCCTCCAAACCATCCATCACCTGAATCCATGCATGCTTCTCTTCGTCAAGCATAAAAACATGGAAACGAATCATACCAGTAATGGGATGACTTGTTATGAAGAAAGTGGAATCACCACCTGCCCTTTAAAGATATGTGGGCAAACACAATTTATTAAACGGCGCAACATCCATTTAACTCCACTCAAATACTCAAATTACGATACCTTAATAGCCTTAGCAGCATCAATATCAATCACCCCTCCGAAATCTCACGATTAAAATAAAAAATTATTCTAGTTAGGGATGGCAAAACCCAGGCAGCCCTAACCCTGGACCCGATCTCCAATTTTTGAATCCGACCTCGGGAAATTCCCCGAAATTTTTTTCCCGGGGCCAGAGTCGGGGTACCCCGAGCGAGGTCGGGTTTTCCAATAACCCATAATTAAAACCCAGGTTGTATATATATGTGTGTGTGTGTGTGAGTGTGTGTTTTTAATTCTGAAACTTTTTAATATTCTATATATATTTTTGGTTGCTACAAGTTAATGCAAAACGAGTTGTAGTCTAGTGTTATAGCCCGCCCAATATGCTTGTTAGAGTGGCCCAAATATGCATAAGGTTTGGCCTAACGTCTAGAAAGCTTGCAAGCCCAAGCCTATCTTCTAGAATTCTCTAGTAAGCCAAGTTTCTAGAATGCTCTCTTGCAAATATCTAAATATTTTAGTAGATGATTCTCGATAGTGAATTAGAATCCTTAAATGTATTAGATCTTAGCCATTCATTTGAGAGGTGGTTCACTATAAAAACCCTTCCAAGGCTCATTTGTAAATCATTCAAGCATTCAAGCAAAGTTGTAAGCAAGCATTCTTGTGTAATACAAAGCTTTCTCATTTAGCAACACTTGCCTCTAACCTTCCATCTCTTCTCTTCTTACCTACAAAGCTCTTTAGCTCAATGGTCCTATCTTTTTCTTGAGCGAGAAGGCAATCACTCAGGCTTACTTAGAAACTTTCAGGTTCAAGTTGTCTAAGTACCGCACGAGCGTGCTGCGCAAACCTCTAAGCTCGTGACACTAGGCTATAGCACAGTGGCAGTGCATTGTGGTGCTTCAATATGCAATAAAGAAGTGGTTTGAGCCTGAGGCTTTGGGTTGTTTGGCTATTTTAAAAATGTCAGCCCAAATTTTCATTTAATTTTTTTTTTTTTTAAGTATGGTATGGGCTGGGCCTGAGGCTTTGGGTTGTTTGGCTATTTTAAAAAATTGGAAAATGGGTTTAGATTTACATAAGGTGCTATAAGTAAGTATTGCAACTTAAGGGATATCAATTTTTTGACATAATCTTAATTTCAATTGCATCTCAAGTTCAATTTTGGGTCCCTAGCCCCGGCACCCACACCCACATTGGGCAGAAAATTGCACCTCGACCTTGGCCGGATCATTTTGCCATTTCTAGTTCTAGTGCGTATAATCTAATAAAGGGAGATCATCATCATCTTTAGAATATGTATTTGCTATCTTAGCCTTCTTCTTTTGACAATCTTTAGAAGAAATCATGCTCTACACTGCGATTAGGAAGAAAGTTAGCCTGGATATTGTTCATAAATCAAGCAATGATGTATGGCCCCAAATGATTTCGTTAAAAAGATATACCAATTGCAAAGGTCAGCCTTGCAAAGCAAGAAATCATCAATTTAAAAGAGAATTTCATCATGCATATTGAAGTTTGGCTTGGTGATTACTTGGTAAGTATATGTTTTGCTGTTATATTTTGATGATTATGTAGTTCCTTCAAATCATATTTGCGGAGTTTATAGTCCTATATTTGTACCTCATATTATAACCTTGTATTGACTTTGTTATGTGCATATAGATAACGTCTCAAATTCCACCCCTAGTATATATTCTTTATTCCCAGTAAATGTCACACATAACTTTGATTTATGAAGTTAATAATTAACTTACTAGTGAAGTCTTACATCATATACTACTATGTTCCTAGCAAACCATGGATCACCTAAACCGATTTATCCTTCTCTTAGTCAAAGTTTAAGAATATACAAATTAATTATGCACCATGTTTTATCAACCAAAAAGAGATTCTTAAATGACTTTTCCAAATATTGCAACATTAAAGCTTATCAATTTAGCTAAAAGCTTAAGTTAATAGGTAAGGGTTTAATATTACTTTTATTTTTCAACTTGCTCTCTCACTTAAAGGCTTCACATTTGGTTACACGTGGGTTAGGCCTCATAACCCTTTTTTAAGGTTATATATATATATATATATATGATTTGCAGTAAGGAGATTTTTATAGATAGTTGGATCAAATGGTTCTAATGCTATGTTAAGTTAACCAATTTATCTAAAGGTTTAAATTACAAGGTTGGACTGAAAATTAATTTTATCTTTCAACACCCAATTACAGGACAAGAATTACAATACCATTCAAAAAAAAACTTAGAATCCAAAGCATAGAAATTTTGAATAGATGTTAAAACAAAATCTTCAAAGAAAACCCCTCTGATGAACACTTAAATATGCATGTCTAATAAGAGTTTAGTTCATCATAATGCATTAATAGTGTCATTAAATTCCTCAACTTAAGCATATTTGTAGCATTTGCATCTTTGGAATTAATTTCTCTTAATTTTGGTTTTGTTACAGGTTCGGTAAAATGGGCATAACTCTCTATTTATAGATCAGAATGGTGCAATTCTTAATGTTTTGGAAAGCTGATTTAATTGTCTACAAGATTGCATTTCACAAGCATCATCAAATTCGGGCTCTTAGTGGACCAAAATTGGGCTTGAAGTGAACCCATCTACAGTCTCGGCCCAGTCTGACCAGGCCTCAGTATTTGGACCGTATCTCTCAAAATACGTATCCAAATTGTGCAAATCAATATGTTCTAGAAAGCTGAGAGAAATATCTACAACTTTCATGAAGACATGTGATTAAAATTCACAACATTTTGATGTCAAAATTGATGGTCAAAGTCGGTGCCTAATGATCCCAATTGTCAAAGATATTTACAACTAATATTTGACAATTATGCCCTTGTAATTTGACAAGTTTGCCCCTGGATGTATCTATAAATAGAGGTGCTTGTGACCCATTAGGGCATCTTGGCCTTGGCTGGAACATTTTGGCTTTGGCTAGGATCTTGTATTGTGTTTTGTGTGTTTATGTTATTAATGAATTTCCTTTTTCTTGCATTTTATTTTCTTTCTATTATAATGTTCTTCTAATTTCTCTTTTGCTAAGGTGAAAGGGTGAAACCCTTGATATGAGAATAAGGATTCTCTAACCCTTGATATGTGCTTAATTGTCATAATATTGTGTTGTTTATTTTATATGATTTATATTTATTTTCTTAATCAATCTTGACACCACTCGTAAAGTGGAGGTCTTGATCCATTGTCGACAATCCTTGGCACATCAAATGCTTGGATCCTTTCTAGATGATGTATGGTTCTTCCTTACCGACACGAATCTAGTTAGGAATCTTGATTTGTTGTAGACATATGATGATTGGCACATTGGATGCTTGAACCCATTGACAAGAAGTGGTATAAATATTGGTAATGAAAACAAATATAATTCATATACTAAATGGGCTAATTATCCTTATTCGAAATATCAAGGGCGATCCCCTACACCTTAGCTTTCATTTTATTGTGGTTTAGTTTTCTCTTGTGTTTATTATCTCTATTGTTTTATGAACTTGGTCTTAATACTAAGATTCATTGATATTATCTTGTCATTTCTTTGAATTATTCATATCATATTTGCTTATCTTATAATTTGTAACGCTAAAATCCCCTTCCTCGTGGATCAACCTCGGTCTCACCGGGATTATTACTTCGACACTCCTATACTTGGGAGACAATCCTTTTCGGATGTGTCAAGTTTTTGGCGCCGTTGCCGGGGAAGGTAAAAATTGGCGTACAAAATTGTAAGTATTCTCTTTTCTCATCTTAGATCTAAATTTTTATTTTTTGTGTGTTCATCTTTGCTCTCTTTTCTTCTCCCTTTCTTGCAAGAAAATTTGGTCACGAACATCTAGTGGTAGACTTGTTAGAAAAACATCATCTTCCTTAGAAAACATGGCCAACAATCATGAAGAAATATTCACGGATGAAGGGGACAACCGTCGCAACAAAATGATCAAAACCAACGAAGAACCCTTAAAAGCTACATGAATCCGGTAAGGACTAGTGCACCATCTTGTGTAGTTTCTCCTCCAGATTCAATCCATTTCATTTTCAATCCAAGTTTTGTTCGACTTCTACCCACTTTTCATGGCCTTGACATGGAGAACCCATATTCGCACGTGAAACTCTTTGAAGAGATATGTAGCTCCTACACTGACCGAAATTGTAACATAAACACCATTAGATTAAAGCTTTTTCCTTTTTCTTTAAAAGATAAAGCTAGAACATGGCTACAAAATTTGAGGTCGAATTCCATCAGTTCATGAGATGAGATGAAACAACAATTTTTGAAAAAATTTTTTCCTACCCATAGAACAAATTCTCTTAAAAGACAAATTTCTGATTTCTCTCAAAAACAGGGGAAAACCCTTTACTAATGTTGGGATAGGTATAAGGAACTACTTAATACCTGTCCTCACCATGGGTTTGAAACTTGGAGAATAGTTTGCACACTTCTATGAAGGGTTAACACCTTAAGATAGGCAACTAGTGGAATTAATGTGTAATGGAGAATTTAAAGAAAAAGACCCTGAGGAAGCACTTGACTTCCTAGATTCCTTGGCAGAAAAGGCACAAAATTGGGACACTGCTGGCACATATGAGGTACCAGGCAAGGCCCCAACCTCGACATCCAATAGAGGCATTTACAACCTTAGGGAAGACCATGACCTTAAGCCAAATTTGCATCCCTAGCTAGAAAAGTCGAGGCTTTAGAGATGAAAAAGAGTGGTCAATTGAAATCTATTCAAGAAAATGTCTGTAACATCTGTGATGACAATGCCCATTCTACTGATGATTGCCCAACTTTGCCTGCCTTTAGGGAATGTCTCCATGAAGAAGCCAATGCCTTGAACACTTTCAAAAGGCCAAATCACAATCCATATTCACAAACCTATAATCCTGGTTGGAAAAATCATCCAAATTTTAGCTGGAAAAATGACAATCATGCACAATCTTCACAAGTCCCTTTTCAAGCACAACAAAATTTTCAAAATTCTCATGATCATGCATATGCTCCTCCTCCTAAGAATGACCTTCAAGAAACATTGCATTCATTCATTACAAAGCAAGAGACTTTCAATAGCCAAACTGCTCAAACATTAGCAAATTTGTCAGAAACTCTTGAAAAATTTGTATCGACATTTAGCATCCAAGAGAAGGGAAAATTTCCTTCTCAAACATTGCAAAACCCCAAAGATCAATCTAACTCAAATGCAGGGAGTGCAAATAACCATTATTTTGATCAAGCTAAGTCAGTCATGACCCTTCGCAATGGTAAGGTTGTTGAAAAACATATTCCTAACCCTTATGAGAAAGAAGAAGAATCGATCTCTAAAGGGCTGGAAGAGGTTGCCAAACCAACACCTAGCGAGGAGGAAACCAAATCCTCATCTGTGCCTCCATTTCCTCAAGCATTAGCCACACAAAAGAAGCCAACTCATAATTCCTGAAATCTTTGAAATTTTCAAACAGGTAAAGGTCAACATTCCCGTGCTTGATGTGATCAAACAGGTACCTTCTTATGCAAAATTTTTGAAGGACTTGTGCACTGTAAAAAGAAAACTAAATGTGAAAAAGAAGGCCTTTCTAGCCGAGCAAGTAAGTGCTATTCTTCAAAATAATACTACCGTGAAATATAAGGATCCAGGTTGTCCTACAATTTCATGTGTTATTGGAGACCATAAAATTGAACAAGCTTTACTTGATCTTGGTGCTAGTGTAAATTTGCTTCCATACTCGGTTTTTCAAAAACTCAATCTAGGTGAGTTAAAACCAACTTCTGTCACTCTTTTGCTTGCTGATAGATCAATTAAAGTACCAAGAAGAATAGTAGAAGATGTGTTAGTTCAAGTCGATAAATTCATTTACCCAGTGGATTTTATCGTCTTGGACACACAACCAGTGGAAGTAAGCAATTCAATTCCTGTTATTTTAGGGCGTCCATTTCTAGCTACTTCGAATGCTTTGATTAATTGCAGGAATGGAGTCATGAAGCTATCATTTGGAAACATGACATTAGAACTTAATGTTTTTAATATGTGCAAACAACCAAATGAAGAAGAAGATGAAGTTGATAAAGCCAATGTAATTGAATCTATTGTGGAAGATCACATCCAAAAGGGAGTTCTTCTGACCCTTTGGAAACTTCTCTAGTGAATTCATTAGAATCAAGCATGGAACTAGAGTCTGATCTTTCTTATATATGCTCTTTATTGATTGTGCACAGGTGATGGAAAAAGGCTCAAAATCAAGATTTGAAGAATTGGGGCAAATGAATGAAAGCAAGGAAGATGAAGCTCCCAAGCTAGAATTGAATCCCTTACCTGAAGGACTGAAATATGCATATCTTGGGGAGAATCAGACATACCCGGTGGTAATTTCTTCATCCCTCACAAGCGAGC
>SNVD02007417.1:0-29317 GCA_013180625.2 Boswellia sacra
TCATATGGTTTGTCAAAAAGAAAACTTGAAATTGAAACAAACAAAATCAACAAACAACAACAACACGAAAACAACATTGATAATCAGATCAAACGAAACAAGAAAAAAATAAAATTTGACAACAACAACACACATTCAAATATACAAGTAGTTGTGATTGTGGCTCCATCTTCCTCTGGTTTTACGTCCAGTAACGGCTGAAACGCCTTCTATGAGTCGGGGATTTGCTTCCCATCCAGTTTTCTTATAAACTGGCAAACAGGGTCGTTTTTAGTCAATTCCCTAGACTATAACACTGCAATTCATCACGAAATTGTGTCCATAGATTAAGCAATTCACGCTGAACAAGTCCACAAGAATGTGACTCAGGAGTTAATAAAACATTATCCAGCGACTCATTACTCAGGCCATTCTTAATAAATGACAGTTTATCTTCTCTATTTCTGGACACAAAACCTAATGAACGATAAGTCTGGTTACAATTCCATCTAGCACATTTATAACATACTTGTAACCTCTTCGCTCTTCGCCTCTTTGCGTAGTAGCTTTTCCCTAGACCAGGCACATATTTTGTGAGACTAATGTCAGGTTCACCGGACAATCTCACCTTGGCTTCGTGCCCGCCGGATTTCTGCTGCACATTAGAAGCTCACGCCCAAAGTCTAGTCATCCGTACTTTGATAAATTTTGTGATACCTTTGAGAAGTGAAGGAGAGATATTTACGAAGGTTTTGACAGAAAATGTCGGCATCCTAATGGAGAAAAGAGATATTACCAGTATTCGTTTGAGTCTATTCTTCTCAAGTATGCACTGCTTCCAAACCTCAAGCATGGCTTCGATTTTTGTTTCGTTGTTTCCTTAGCTGTTTGCACAATTGAGCATAAGTATGAATAATCAAATTAAACAAAAAAACTAAAAGAAAAGAGCAGAAACGAAACTAAAGATACATAAAAGAGATAACAACGCAATAGCAAACAAAAGTCAAAACAAATAAAAAATATAAAAACAAATAAGACAGATGGCAAAGAGAGATAAAACCTGATCAATTTGATGGCCTACGAAAGGAATCTCCTCGAGATACAAAAATTGATCATTATTACCTGATTTTATTTTTCTTTTCTTTTCTTTTATTTATTTTTCAAAAACTTTGGGTTGCCTCCCAATAAGTGCTTGGTTTAACGTTCTCAGCCCGACGTTGGTTCGATCATGGGAGGGTCCAATCTTTGTTGTGCTTCTCTAGTGGGCTTGGATCCTTTTTCCAACAAGAATTGTTGCATGCATATGGCTGGGCCTTGGATGTTAGCAATCGTCCACCCAATAGTTATTTTGTGATCTCTAAGTACTTGGACGAGTTTCTTTTCTTGTAGTGGTGCAAGGCCCATTTCTATTATAATTGGCAAAGTATCATTCTCACCCAAGAATCCATGCTTCAAATTATCTGGAAGTGGCTTAAGCTCCAAGGTATTGGCTTTCATCACAGAAGGAAGAAGTTTCTCATTAGATAAAGGCAATTCAATGTACAAAACATCATATCTGTTTGTGGTTATAGCTATGATCTCATCTAAGCTTGCCACAGCTTCCTCCATTTGTTTGGACACTTGTATAAAAATTCTTGATTCCTTAGAATTTTTTGTCCCTATGTGCTCACTAATAGCTATATCCAATCCATTATTGCGAGTTAACTCAAAACATTGTTGTGGCACAGAATCAATAGCGTCAACTGCAAAAACAGAATGTAAGTCACTAGGGTACCTCATTGCCTCAAAAATATTGAAACGTATAAGCTTGCTATCAAACTCTATGGTGAGAATGCCATCATGAATATCAATCTTTGTTCTAGTAGTTTTCGAGAATGGTCTCCCTAAAAGAATCGGTGTTGGATTAGGAGATGTCTCATCCTCTATTTTAAGGACATAGAAGTCTGCTGGGAAAACCAATTGATTCACCTGCACAAACACATCTTCCACAACTCTTTTGGGATATGCATTAAAATGATCAGCAAGTTGAATGGTAATACCAGTTTTCGCAAAAGGTCCAGATTAACAAAATCATAAAGATAAATGGCATGACTTAATAGATGCTCCTAATCTAACATACTATTTCAACTCTTGGTTTTTACCATGGTGCTTTATTGGAAGGTGACCGGGACCTGGATCATCTGCATTTTGAAATTTTCTCTTTGTAGAACAGCTGAAAATTTTCCCCCACACTTACTTTCTCTTTCTTTTTAACTTTCTTTTGCTGGTGCATAACTCCTTGAGACATTTTGTATAATGAGGTACTTGCTCGATAGCATCAAGAAGTGGTATATTTACCTCGATTTTGTGAGAAGTTTCCAGGATTTCTTGTTCTTGTTCCTCATTCTTCGATTTTGCAAATCTACTAGGAAAAAGTGGAGGAGAAACATATGAAGGAATGGGAGTTATAGGATTTACCTGAGAAGTCAGTGTTTTTTTCATGGTGGAAGTGGTGTCATCTCCTTCATCAGTTTGTGATTTCTTTGGCAGGACATCTAATTGCTCTCCATTTTGCAAAGTTATCACACAAGCATTCTCTCTTGGATTGATCACCGTTTGAGAAGATAATTTTTCTAAGCCTTGGCCCTGAAATTTGCTCATGCTAGTAGCCAATTGCCCCATTTGATTTGCCAGGTTTTGGATACTTACCCCAGTTTCTTGCTGGAATTACATTGTGTTAGTGGCAAGTGCATTAACAATATCCTGGAGTGACATACCTGAGTTTTCTAGAGCTGGTTGTGGTGCTGGTTGTGGCATTGGTGGTGTTTGCATTTGAAATGGTTGCTGCACTCTAGGTTGATTAAAACCTTGTGGCCGATTTGGTATGGCATTTGGGGCGATTGGTTGATGATTCCAGTAATTAAAATTAGGGCGATCTCCCCATCCGGCATTGTAAGTGTTAGAGAAGGGATCATACCATTGCCTTGTTTGTCATGGAAATCCACCCATGGCATTGGCTTGTTCCATATATTCTTCTTGTAAAGTTGGATACATGTCGATTGGATGCCGCATGGTAGAATATACCCCACATGCATAAGATTTCTGCATATCTCCTAAAGCCATGAGAAAGTTGTTGTTCAATGTTCTGAGTGCTTACCTCATTTACACTCCAATGTAATTGTGGCTCAAATCGGCTACTAAGTTGTTGGAAGTTTACTGTCATGTTGCCTAAACACAAACAATCAGAAAAGAAAAATCAAGAATCAGTAGTAAAAACATAATAACAAATTGATTAGAAAATCAATCCCCGGCAACGGCGCCAAAAACTTGATGCGTTCGAAACTAGCAAGTATACTAGTCTCACAAGTACTAAAGTGATGAGTAAGATATCGTTCCCACGAGGATTGATTCTAATTAAATTTGTTATTCGAAAGCGAAAACAGAATAAATGGGGGGTTTTGTTGATTGATTAACTAAACTCAATACGAAAGTAAATGAAGAATAATACAATGCAAAGTTAATCAATTGAGAAATACACAATGAAAGAAATCTGGTTAAGGGATTATTCTCTACCACAAGATATAGATTTGCAAATTAATCACAGAATTGTCATCCAATTACACCATTTGAAATTATCAACCGTAGATAACAACAAGCTCTGTTATCCCAATCTTTCCTTACTTTGTTGTTAAACAAAACTGGCTCTTTATTTAATCTCTATCCATTAAACAACCTAGAACAAGCTCTCTAAATTTAATTCAATTGATGCATTACGAAAAGAAAGATAGGTTGATCTAAGCAATAAACACACAAGCTCGGATTATTTAACTTAGGTTGTATTCTCCAATTGCAATCTCTGATCACAATTTTGCTACTAAGGATTAGAAATTCAAGACAATTACGGATCAAGATTTCTATCTAGCAATAGACAACAACCAGATTATATTCAGTTGGCCATTTCAAATACAATCAGCAAGGTAATCATAAGCATTATATATGGGAAAATACAAGCAACTTCAATTAGAGAATTGGATAACAAATTCTTGCACAATCAATTCATAAAAACCCTATCAAGGGCTTTGAAATCACCCTCAACCAATTCAGATTTAGTTACACATGTTCAAAAATGTCATAAATACAATACAATACATAAAAATTCTAGAAGATGAAAGGGAAATGATAAACTTAGCAAATCTGATGAAATCTCTTAGGATTTGTAGTTCTTCCTCTTTCCAAGCCTTCAATCTCATTCAAGAACTCCAAGAGATGAGAGAAATCCAAAGATGCAGCCTCTAACACATTCTCCCCCTCTTCAAGTTATTCAAATAAAACCCTAAAATGTGTTTATATACTCTGCTACAGTAACCTGCTACAGTGTCCCGTATTATACATGCTACAGTGATTTGTGGAATTACATTTCTACACTTCTCACACTATTTGATTATAACTTTCGGTACACTGAATGGATTTATGAACCGTAAATTTCTCTAGAAAATAGACTTCGAGAGCTTTCCAACGGTATATAACATGTTATCCGGTTCATTGTATATCAATACAATTAAATTCGAGAAGATGGTTGACTAGCAGAAGTGAAAATGAAGGGTTTTACTTCATTTTGGTGCAAGTTCCTCCAAAACTCCTACAAGCATCAAAACCACACAAAAACATAAAAATACTAGGGATTATAGCAAATAAACATAGATAACTTGATATGAAAATGATACATAAATAGACACCTATCACTCCTGCAATCAGCATCGGGTGTAGGAGCAAGCGGGTCAAATAATGGAACCTGAGTCCACATTATCGTAGGAGACACATAGTCTTCATGCTGTGTAACTAGCTCCTAATGCTATACGATGGGCTCCTCTATATGCTGTACAACTTACTTCTCTGTGTATAAATGTGGAATTTCAAAGGCTAATCCATGTGGAATGACATTCACTCTCTTTCTACCCGGGGGACTGACAAAAGGGCTTTGTTTATGTTTTCTTAGAAACAGCCGTTGATCGCGAAGGAAAATGAAACCCGTGGGAGTAGAATTGGGGGCACGCACACTTGCTTCTTGAAGGTCAGCTTCTGTTGCCTCTTGACCTTTATCATCGTCGCTATCACCATGATCCAGATCCTGTATGACGGAAAACCATTAAGACGCATTAATCATTACAACATAATGAAAATCATCAAGTAATGTAATTATGTTGTGAGATTTATGCAATGTATCGTGTCTGCGTACCTGACACATCCGAAAAAGGATTGTCTCCCAAGTATAGGAGTGTCGAAGTAATAAAACCCGGTGAGACCGGGGTCGATCCACGAGGAAGGTAATTTAAGCGTTACAAATTATAAGCTAAACAAATGTGATATGGATGATTCAAAGAGGTGACATGATAATATCAACAAGTATGTAAGATGGTAGGTGGTATTACCGACCATTCAAATATAAAACAAAAAGCAAGAGGAGGTAAACCATCCATGGAAATAGGTGGTATAACCAACCATAGTAAATTAAAGAACAATTTCATAAGGTGGTAGAACCTACCATAGTAAATAAAATAAAAAGTTCATAAACAATAGAATAATTAAAATACAAGAGGAATTAACACAATACCAATGAAGGCTAAGGTTAGGGGATCCGCCCTTGATATTTCAAATAAGGATAATTAAACCATTTTAGTTATATGAATTATATTTGTTTCGTTACCAATATTTATACCACTTCTTGTAAATGGGTTCAAGCATCCAATGTGCCAATCACCATATGTCTACAACAAATCAAGGTTCCTAACTAGATTCGTGTCGGTAAGGAAGAACCATACATCATCTAGAACGGATCCAAGCATTTGATGTGCCAAGGATTGTCGACAATGGATCAAGACCTCCACTTTACGAGTGGTGTCAAGATTGATTAAGAAATTAAATATTAATCATATTGAATAAACATTATAAGATTAAGATTATTAAGCACATATTAAGGATTAGAGAATCCTTATCCTCATATCAAGGGTTTCACCCTTTCACCTTAGCAAAAGAGAAATTAGAAGAACATTATAATAGAAAGAAAATAAAATGTAAGAAAAAGGAAATTCATTAATAACATAAACACCAAAACACAATACAAGATCCTAGCCAAAGCCAAAATGTTCCAGCCAAGGCCAAGATGCCCTAATGGGTCACAAGGCACCTCTATTTATAGATACATCCAGGGGCAAACTTGTCAAATTACAAGGGCATAATTGTCAAATATTAGTTGTAAATATCTTTGACAATTGGGATCATTAGGCACCGACTTTGACCATCAATTTTGACATTGAAATGTTGAGAATTTTAATCACATGTCTTCATGAAAGTTGTAGATATTTCTCTCAGCTTTCTAGAACATATTGATTTGCACAATTTGGATACGTATTTTGAGAGATACGGTCCAAATACTGAGGCCTGGTCAGACTGGGCCGAGACTGTAGATGGGTTCACTTCAAGCCCAATTTTGGTCCACTAAGAGCCCGAATTTGATGATGCTTGTGAAATGCAATCTTGTAGACAATTGAATCAGCTTTCCAAAACATTAAGAATTGCACCATTCTGATCTATAAATAGAGAGTTATGCCCATTTTACCGAACCTGTAACAAAACCAAAATTAAGAGGAATTAATTCCAAAGATGCAAATGCTACAAATATGCTTAAGTTGAGGAATTTAATGACACTATTAATGCAATATGATGAACTAAACTCTTATTAAACATGCATATTTAAGTGTTCATCACACCCCCCAACTAGCTTATTGCTAGTCCCTAGCAATTAAAGCGTTATTATTTAGAAGTGATTTATAGAATTTTACATCCAAGGTGGTCATTATTGCACTCTCCTTGATTTCATCCAAATAAACAACTCTCAACTGATTTTTTGATTTTTGATTTTTTTTTTAAATGACTTATGTACCCTTCAGTCAAGATATCCACAAACTTTCTTTTGTGCTCAGTTGACACATGACTATGGGGCTTATTAGAAAGAAGCCATATCGGTTCTAATATTTGTTAAGGCTAACAACCTTAGGTAGGGGCATCATTATTTATGTATTTTTTTTCTTTTTCTTTTCTCTTTTTTCTCTTCTTTTTTTTTTATAAAGAATGCATCTTTAACCCATGTAGCGAGTCTTAGGCTAATGACTCCCAGACCAGTTGGCCTTAGGGCACTAGGTGTTAAGACACCCCTACGAGCTTAACGACTCGGGTTGCGGATGCTTTATTTTTACTTAGAACTTGTGGATAGTGCAATGTTCGATCCCATTAAGCTTTCCCCTTAATCCATGTAGCGAGCTTTGGGCCAATAGCTCCCAAACCAGTTGGTCTTAGGATATTAGGTGTTAAGGCACCCCTCGGCTTAATTGCTCGAATTAAGGAGGCTACGAGACCAAACTTTATCCACAATTGCTATTTTTTTCTTCTTTTTTCTTTCCTTTTTTTTGTGCTTTTTTTTTTTTAACTTTCCCCTTCCTTTGTGTTGTTATCCTAAACAAAACAAAAGAACTCAAATATTACAACATTTCATTTCGCCACCCACAATCATGCATCAAGGTATGTGTGTGTGTTAAGAAAGGTTCATGAATACTTGCTTAATGAGTACATAAGGACACAATTTATTAAATAATAAAATTGCGAGAGTTCATAGATTTGAATAATTCAAAGTGAAATGAATAAGACTTCCTTGTTATAAAATTCAAAAATCAAGACTAAATAATATCAAGTTAGCTAAAATGAGTTCACAAAATCAAAATAAAATGAAAAATTGGTTAGAATGGGTTTCAAGAGTTCAAACTGGTCCTCCTTACTCTGCCATTCCTGACCCAGAATGCGTCTCAAGAGGATTTGAACTCCTTACACCGCACTCTGAATCTAATTGCTAACTCGCTTCTTTTTTTTTTTTAATAAGAAAAAGGAAATTCAAGACACACTTATGTCTACTATCTTTCCCCCCCAACTAAATGAAACATTGTCCTCAATGTTTAAATGTGGAGAGATAAGGTATAGGAGACATTACCTGGAGCTTCTGTTATTCAAGAGAGACGACCTGAAAGACTCATAAAATAAAATGCTAAAAATAAAATAAAGGACAAGAAAAAATGACAAACGAAGATTCAGATCGAATTTGCACTTTTTTTTTTTTGCCCCCGACCGATTAATTTGAGTTATAACTGGGTCAGGTTCATACTCAATTGCTTGTAATTTGTCAAATAATGTATGCAATGTGAGCAACAACTTTTAGGAACTGAAAAACCGACTTTAAAAAGCCACTAAGTACCATATCCGTCACTTGACCGAGAAACAAAAACACACAATAATAGCACACAAAACAAACTAAAACCGATAGCACAAATCCATAGTAAAATAAAAATAGGGCACAAATGGACGAAATTTGATCGATCGTGATAAAGAAAGGCAAAAAGAGGAATCTCTTCGAAAGTAATTTACCACGATCAAAAATATGCCATTGAGGTGGTACCTCTCTTTTTCCTTTATTTGTGAGAATGAAAAAGATTACCACTAGTTGAGTTTGGTTATCCTTGAGGCATGCATTCTTGGGTGTGGATGTGTCTTCCTGCCTTTTTTCAAAACATGGCTCCCAACTTTTAATCTCCTTCACCTGTACAAAATCAAGTAATGAGAATTCTTTAGAAGCAATGGGCACTAGTTGCATACTTGGTTCAAATGAACTAGTTAACCCAATTTTTGAAGGAATTGAAAAATTCTCATTTTGGATATAGTCTTCCACATCAATTTTAGTCCTATTAGCTTCCTCATATTCATCATGCTTGAAAAATTCATTATTGTCAAAATTTTGTTTGAGTTCCTTTACATGATGGCATGAGGGCATAAGTGAGGATTCGATCTCTTCCTTGTTAGGTGTAGGTTTATTAACCTCTTCTTTACCCTTTGAGATTGATTCATCATCATTCTCATAAGAGCTAAGAATATGTTCTTTATCAACCTTACCATCATGAAGAGTACTTACCGAATCTTCGACTAGATGTTGGCCACTTGCATTACTCATATGTGGATTGATGTGGTTTGGCTCTAGTTGAGATGGAAACTCACCTGTCTCATGAGTACTAAGTGCAAATGCAAGTTTTTCAAGAGCATCATTCAAGTTCGCCATAGTCTGAGCAGTTTGACTATTAAAAGTCTCTTGCTTTGCAATGAATGAATCTAATGTTTCTTGAAGATACTTATAAGATGCATGATCATGAGATTTTTGAAAATTTTGATATGAATGAAAGGGAGGTTGGTAAGATAGTGCATGATTATCATTCCTCCAATCAAAAGTCAAGTGATTTTTCCATCCAAAATTTTGTTTGCAAGGATTAGGATTTGACCTTTGAAAAGTGTTTAAAACATTGGTTTGCTCATGGAGACTTTTTCTAAAGGTAGGCACCTTTGGGCAATCATCCGTTAGATGATCACTAGAATTACAAGTGTGACAGACAATTTCTTGCATATACCACGTTTCTAAATCCTCAACTTTTCTAGCTAGGGATGTAAATTTAGCATGAAGATCATGATTCTCCCTAATGTTATAAATGCCTCTACTTGATATTCTTGGTACCTCATAGGTGCCAACATTGTTCCAATTTCGGGCATGTTTCGGTAGTAAGTCTAGAAAATCCATGGCTTCATCAGGGTCTTTATTTTCAAATTTTCCATTACACATTAATTCTAACATATGCCTAGCTTGATGTGTAAGACCTTCATAGAAAATTAAAACTAGTCTCCATGTTTCCAAACCATGGTGAGGACAAGTATTAAGCAATGCTTTATACCTATCCCAACATTGGTAAAAGGTCTCTCCTTGTTTTTGAGTGAAATTGATGATTTGCCATTTGAGAGAATTTGTTCTATAGGGAGGAAAGAATTTTTTAAGAAATTGTTGTTGCATTTCATCCCATGAACTAATGGATCCTGACCTAAGATTTTGTAGCCATGTTTTAGCTTTATCTTTTAAAGAAAAAGGAAAAAGCTTTAATCTAAAGATGTTTATGCTACAATTTAGGTCACAATAGATATTGCAAAAATTTTTAAATTCTCTCAAATGCAAAAATGGGTTTTCAACATCTAGGCCATGAAAGTGGGATAAGAATTGAATGAAATCCGATTCATGGTTGAAATATTTTGCATCATGAGGAAAGACTATGCATAATTGGGCACAAGTTCTTATGTAATCCATTAATATTCTTGGTTGGGTATGAGTATATTTTTCAAAGAAAATGAGTGGCTACAAACAATTCTACCAACTAATGCAAAGAGAGAGAAAAGATGAACACATGCAAGAAAAAATAAAAATAGAAATGGGGAGAGAAAAGACGATCACACACAAAAAATAAGAATAGAAATGAGAAAAGAAAATACTTACAATTTTGTACGCCAAATTTTACCTTCCCCGGCAACGGCGCCAAAAACTTGACACATCCGAAAAAGGATTGTCTCCCAAGTATAGGAGTGTCGAAGTAATAAAATCCGGTGAGACCGGGGTCGATCCACGAGGAAGGGAATTTAAGCGTTACAAATTATAAGCTAAACAAATGTGATATGGATGATTCAAAGAGGTGACATGATAAAATCAACAAGTATGTAAGATGGTAGGTGGTATTACCGACCATTCAAATATAAAACAAAAAGCAAGAGGAGGTAAAACCATCCATGTAAATAGGTGGTATAACCAACCATAGTAAATTAAAGAACAATTTCATAAGGTGGTAGAACCTACCATAGTAAATAAAGTAAAAAGTTCATAAACAATAGAATAATTAAAATACAAGAGGAATTAACACAATAACAATGAAGGCTAAGGTTAGGGGATCCGCCCTTGATAATTCAAATAAGGATAATTAACCCATTTTAGTTATATGACTTATATTTGTTTCATTACCAATATTTATACCACTTCTTGTAAATGGGTTCAAGCATCCAATGTGCCAATCATCATATGTCTACAACAAATCAAGGTTCCTAACTAGATTCGTGTCGGTAAGGAAGAACCATACATCATCTAGAAAGGATCCAAGCATTTGATGTGCCAAGGATTGTCGACAATGGATCAAGACCTCCACTTTACGAGTGGTGTCAAGATTGATTAAGAAATTAAATATAAATCATATTGAATAAACATTATAAGATTAAGATTATTAAGCACATATTAAGGGTTAGAGAATCCTTATTCTCATATCAAGGGTTTCACCCTTTCACCTTAGCAAAAGAGAAATTAGAAGAACATTATAATAGAAAGAAAATAAAATGCAAGAAAAAGTAAATTCATTAATAACATAAACACACAAAACACAATACAAGATCCTAGCCAAAGCCAAAATGTTCCAGCCAAGGCCAAGATGCCCTAATGGGTCACAAGGCACCTCTATTTATAGATACATCCAGGGGCAAACTTGTCAAATTACAAGGGCATAATTGTCAAATATTAGTTGTAAATATCTTTGACAATTGGGATCATTAGGCACCGACTTTGACCATCAATTTTGACATCGAAATGTTGTGAATTTTAATCACATGTCTTCATGAAAGTTGTAGATATTTCTCTCAGCTTTCTAGAACATATTGATTTGCACAATTTGGATACGTATTTTGAGAGATACGGTCCAAATACTGAGGCCTGGTCAGACTGGGCCGAGACTGTAGATGGGTTCACTTCAAGCCCAATTTTGGTCCACTAAGAGCCCGAATTTGATGATGCTTGTGAAATGCAATCTTGTAGACAATTAAATCAGCTTTCCAAAACATTAAGAATTGCACCATTCTGATCTATAAATAGAGAGTTATGCCCATTTTACCGAACCTGTAACAAAACCAAAATTAAGAGGAATTAATTCCAAAGATGCAAATGCTACAAATATGCTTAAGTTGAGGAATTTAATGACACTATTAATGCAATATGATGAACTAAACTCTTATTAAACATGCATATTTAAGTGTTCATCAGTACCCGAAGTGCCAACCCAATAACCCAATAGTATAACAACCTAACGTAGAAGTATTATCTCTTCCTGCATCTCTTTGTTCTCTTCCTGTAATGATTTCATCTCTTCCTGAAGTCCTACCAGCTCACACAATACTGTGCTCTGGAAGTCGTCATGGACAGGTTGTGATTGTATATTATTATTCAAAATCGACATTAAAAAAACTACTAGTAATGTGCAAACATGTTAACAAAAAAAGTAAATGCAGTGAACTTCGAATATATACCATGAAATTGGATGGGACATCACGTGTAGGAGGGGAACTGCATTGGTGGGTGGTTGTACGCCCTGAAGGAGAAGCCCACTCAGGGGCTCGACCATAACTATTGAACGTTGCACTGTAGGACTAATCGAGGAAGTAGGGGATGGAGACTGAACCCGATCATCCAACACACTTGATCATCCGGATGATTGGTTGCATTGATGATTGGCCCCATATGAGGTGTACAAGAGGAACTGTGCTCATAGGGAGATGCAGTCGGTGGATCTTCTATCGGCGGTGGCTCTATCATCTCCTCTAGCAGTAAAGGAGTATCAACAGATACCGCCCAAACCATGTGTGCACCTCTCTAGATGCCAACCACCTCAGCTAATATACCAGTCTATGATCTGCTCTACCTTAATTGGCTCCAAAATGACGAGTGGACAAGCTTAAAGGACCAAATAAGACACCAAATCAAATAGTGGTTGAATGTAAACAATATCAAGAAAAATAATGAGCATCCTTCTTAACATGCCCTCCTCATAACTAACATGACGTCGCGTTTGACGATCTCTTGTGATGCGATTTTACGTGTCTCCCACTTCAACAAGGGTGAAATCTTCTCTGCAAATGCCTTCTCAGCCCACTCATATGTAGCACCAATGTATGTCATAGCCTTATACAACTAAACCTGAATAATATAATGTATTTCAGTGATAAAGAATATCTAATAATGTATTTCAAAGCAACGAATAAACAAGTCCAACATCTATTTTTCTATATGTACCTGAATAGTGTATGGGCATCCTTCTAAGTTATACTTTTCGGACTACTCACCCTTCTTTTTCTTCTTTTTCTTTTTTCTTCTTCTTCTTCTTCTTTTTCTTCTTCTTCTTCTTCTCTTTCTCTCGTTTAGTAATCTTTGCCAACCTTCCATCCAAAGCTTTTCTCATTCCTTTAATTGTTCTTATCATAAGAACACCGAACCCTATGGATACTCGTTAACCTTATCCAATGTGTTGATGAAATTCAATCACTTACGGAAGACATACCAGTGTCAATCTCGTGCCATAAAAAACCGCTAAAAAACGTAATACAAGGCCAACTTTACATCATCCTCATCAGGCATAACTAACACATCTAATGCTCGAAGTAATGGATAGAAATCGATGAGCTACATGTCCTCACCCCGAAAGTATGTATCCAACAAATGGCGTAGATTTAGATCATAGCATTGCTGGAATCGGGGAAGCAAACTTCAAAACAGTCACCAAACCGAACTCGTATGCAGAAAAATAAATAAGCCTTCCTGGAAAAAAAGGAAGCTAGTAATGGTAAAAAACAAACTATAATGACCAAATGTAAAAAAATTAATGAACATAATACATTGTAGCTCAAACACAATATTTTTATTTTTACCTTCAATAGGGATATCTCTTCCTCATGCGCCACTATGTTAATCTCCTATTTGAGCACATTATGAACCAATTCAGACGGAAAGGATAGCTCCCTCATGTTTAAGAGGAACCCGAAACATGTATTACGAAACAAGTTTTGCTGCCTTTTAGTCAAGGTTGAACGAATCCAATTAATACAATTCAAATCAGCCAAGTCAGTGATAGCTGCATGTTAATGCTTGCTATACGGACTCTTGAGGTGATACAGTCCAAACTCATTTGCCATTTGTTCCAACCTACAAAAAAATAGCACATGTTAGCTTCATATCATGCAAAAAAAAGCAAAAAAACACGCAATCTGCAAAAACGCTCGACGAAACAAAACTGACATACGAAACAGAATGTTAAGTGTCTGATAGAAGCTTTGTCAAATTAATGAAACCGACATTTGACAAGTCTAATATTGTCAGATGTCCACCTTGTCGAGATTTGGATTCAGAATTAGACAAAGTTTCCATGTTGGATTCTTCTCCAAGGTTCGAGTCACCTCAGATTTCGTAACCGTCACTCGATGTCATGAGTTTCCCTTGACATTGAGTGTTGGTTTCATGTAAACTAACAACTGATGCACGATGACCATGTATCTGACACTCGATAGGATCGTAATTACATCTCTTCGAGTGTCGGATACATGTTCATCGTGCATCAGTTGTCGGTTTACATGAAACTGGCAATCGATGTCAAGGAAACCTGCGACATCGAGTGTTAATTACGTAATCCAACATGACTCTCCACGTTATGTCGAGCGTCAGGCGCCATAATCCGACACTCACCATCGTCTACTTCATCCCGAAACTCGTCAGATTCCACCATTTTTACACAAATCCAACCTCTAAATCATCCCGATCACATCCCATACTCTCAAGCAATATCAAATAATCATGAAAGACAATTGAAAACTCTAATCCCATAATCAAAATCCCTAAATCTAGTAGAAATCCCTAATTTATTGAAATTTGTAAATTTCCTATATATCCTTCGATTATCCCTAATCTAAGAATTATTTCAATCTTAACAAGGCCAATATCAGTTCAAACAATCAAGAAAAACAAGGAAGAAAAAAAAGAAGAAGCAAAAATGGAACTAACCCGAATGTGCTTGCTCTCTGCTATGTTCCTGTTGTTTCTCCTCCTTACGTCCAAATGCGCTTGCTCTCAAGCTTAGTGGTGAACGGATCTATATTTATATTTGCTAATACTGCATTGCGGGGTTGGACGGTGTGGAGGTGTTTCGAAAGTTCAACAAGACTGGTTATGGTAGATAGTTATGTAATAGGAAGAGGCAAGTGGGGGGAAGAAGGAATTAGTAATGGAATGAATTAATTGAATTCATAAGGGCATTGTCGTTATTTCACACTCTAAGTGTCTATGGCATCAAAATTTTGTAGGACATGTCTATATTTCACTTAAGCCCCTTAATTTGGCCTTCTTTTTAAATTTTCTCAAAAAAAAAAAGCTACGAGTCTCATCTACAACCACTCTCCTGTGAGCATCATTTCAAGATATACAAAATAATAAGACAAGACAAGATTGGTTAAGTGCTATAGCAATCAGCTGCAGTAGCTAAATTATAAGCCGCAGCTAGAGTTAAATAGGACTGTTTAGTTTAGCTTCTTTCCCATGGTTTTCTTTTTCGTTTTCATATTTATCATTAGCTATAATCACAATTCGTCTTCCAGGGTAAGACAACTCTTGAAGATCAACTGTCTAGCCTAACAATTCAATTATGCTCCGATTACTCAACTCATCATGTTTAAGAGACTATGAATTGATCTAATTTAGTGTATTAGATTATTTTAATTGTAGTTAATAGAAAATATAAAATTAAATGGAGTATTATTATTCTTTTTTTGAATAATTTTATTTGCGGTAAAATTGCCAAAAAATTACAAAAATAAAAACTGGGGTTAAAAAGTTAAAAAATGAGGGCTGAATAAAACTACTCATATACATATAGTTGATTCTTGAATTTATTGGATCATTATGCAATAATATTCTAAAATTTTTAAGTACAGACAAAATAAATAAATTCAATAAAAAGAAATTTAAGCAACAAAAGTGAAAGTAAAATTAAAAACTAATCACCTTAATCAAAGGAAAGGAAGCCGTTTCCGTTTCAGATTTGAGCAACTCCAGTGTTATGGAGGGAAAATTACAACATTTTGAATTAAAACTGGCACCGACAGCCTTTCATTCCTTCTCTTATTTTATTCCAAAATTGAAACGAATGTTTTATTTTAGGAAAAATTCAAAAAAATAGACAAAATTAGGGGTTTGAAAAGAAATATAGACACGTCCTAATAAATTTTGATTGTATAGACACTTTCTTCGTGAAATGACTAAAATACCCTTTAAAATTCAATTTGTTCCAAAACTCTTCATTTCCCTCTTCCCTCCACTTACCTCTTCTATTTTCATAACTCTGTCCTATTTTTACAACCGTCTGTTGTTGTCCAACTTCCAATACCCATCGACACCATCCGAAACGCAGTCCGAAATGCAGCAAGAGGAACGAGGAATGACCATCCTTTGAGGATAGAAGCAAGACGAACTCAAAGAGAAGCAAGAGCATTCAGTTCGGGTAAGTTACTTCATTGATTTTTTTTCCTTTTTCTTTGCTTGTTTTCTTGATCGTTTGAAGTGATATTTGCCTTATGAATAATGAAGATAACGTTTAGATTAGGTATAACCCAAAGGAATAGAGATGTATATAGGAAATTTACACATTTGAATTAATTAGGGATTTGGGCCAGATTTTAGGGATTTTGAATTTGAGATTTGAGTTTCGGATCATATGTTGTACTTATTCTGTGTTTGTGAGGCTAAATGAAGTGTCATTAAGTTGATTTTTTGGTTTGGTGTGTGTAAAAATGGTGGAAACCGACGCCTTTCATTGCGACAAAGACGATGGCGAGTGTCAGTCTTCGCTTGACACTCGACATAACAAGTCGAGTCCTATCAAATGCATGAATCGATACTCGCCATTAGGGCATTTTCGAAGACATCAAGTGTTGGTTTCGTGTAAACCGACATCTCGATGTATCAAACTATATCTCTGACACTCGACATCGTTATAATTGAGAATGTCAAGTGTCGATTTTATGTAAAATGCCCTGATGGTGAGTGTCGATTGAACCATTTGATAAGAGTAGACACATTTCTTTGACGAACCTATTTTCACTTTCATCAAGTGTCAGTTTCATGTAAACCAACATATGGTGCACCAAAACCATGTCTCTGACACTCGACGACATGTACTTATGGCGTCGAGTGTCAATTTCATGGGTTTTGGATGCCATCACCGGTTAATGTGTAACCGATAATTGATGAAAGTGAAAACAAGTCGAGTGTTGGATACATCAACCAAAGAGTATACAATGTCAAATTTTAAATCCGACACTCGACTAGACCGACATCTGACACAGTCATATTGTCGGTTGTTCGACCTAGCATATATCAATTCAAGGAATCCAACAAAAGTTTTGTCGGACACTTGATTGATTTCATTGAGCATCAATTTCTATGTTAGCACTCTATCGAGCGACTCGTGTTCCGTGGAGTTGTGTCGAGCGTTTTGACAGATTAGTTGTTTAGCCTTATTTTTTACCTTTTTCCATCATGTTTAACTATAACATACTTTTTTTTTTGCAGGTTGAAGCAAATGGCAAATGAATTTGGACTCTCTTTCACCCTGAAGACTTCGTATGGTGAGCACTACCATACGATTATCACAAACTTAGCAAGTTTGGACTGTATAGAATGGATTTGCGTGAACTTGAATAAGAGGCAACAAAACATGTTTCGTAATACATGTTTTGGGTTTCTCCTAGACATTCGGGAGCTGTCCTTTCCATCTTAGTTGGTGCATAATGTGCTTGAGTGAGAGGTTAACACAGTGGGGTATGATGAAAAGATGTGGTTCCTTATTGAAGTTAAAAATTTAGTGTTTGAACTATAATGTACCTAAGTAATTTTATTCTTTATCATTTGATGGTTGTAGTTTTGTTTTGTCTTTACCATTATTGGCATGTTATGTTTTTTTTTTCCTTCTTTCCAGGAAGGCTGATTCATTTTTCTGTCCACGAGTTTGGTTTGGTTACCAGTTTCAAATTTGCTTCTCCCATGCCACCAATACCAAATGTCTTGAATCCCTGCCATTTGTTGGATACGTACTTTGGGGTTGAGGACATGGAGCTCTTGCATTTCTATCCGAGACTTCGGGCATTAAATATGTCAGCTATGCCAGATGACGATGTTGTAAAGCTGGCCTTGTATTATGTGTTTGAGCGTTTTTTCATGGGATGGGAAGGGGTGGCAATCGTGTCGTGTCGTGTCGACCCATTTAATTATTTGTGTCAAAACATGAAACCCAAACCCACCCAATTATTAAACGTGTTACTCACGTGTCGTAATCGTGTCATATTTAATTCGCATAATTTACTTAATTATTTAACTTAATTATACATAATATATTATATTCTCTATATTTAAATCAATTAAAATTATTTTTAGAATATAAACCATTGTTAGTATAAAATATTATTAAAATCATCATAATTTATTATTTTATAAATTAATTTATTTTATAGTATAAAAATTTCAATTTTATAATATATATATTGTAAGTAGGTAATAATTTATATCATTGAATGAATTTACATATTAAGAATGTACAAAATATATTTAACTATTCGTGTCATTAAACGGGTTGGCGTGTTGAACACCTTCAACACTAACCCGACCCATTTATTAATCGTGTAACGTATTCGTGTCGTGTTCACGGGTCGTGTCAAAAATTGCCACCCTTAGATGGGATCGACACCGATATGTCTCCCGTAAGTGGTTGAATTTTGTCAACACATTGGATAGTTTTAACAATTATCCATGCGGTTCGGTGTCTTATGATAAGACACTTAAAGGGATGAAGAAAGCTTTGAATGGAAGGTTGGAAAAGTATAAGAAGTGAGCCAAAGCCAAGAAGAAGAAGAAGATGGGGAAAGGGAATCATTCGGAGACATATAACTTAGAAGGGTGCTCCTACGCTATTCAGGTACATATTGAAAAACAAATTTTGGACGTGTTTATTAGTTACCTTGAATTACATTTTTAAATACCTATTGTCATTAAAAAAAACCCTTATCTTAGGTTTGGTTGTACGACACTATTTCATACATTGGTGAGACATATGGGCGAGCGGATGAGGTGTTTATGGAGAGGATGATGCACTTGTTGAAGTGGGAGACACAAAAAACCCCGTTAGCAGACATCGTCAAATGCAATGTCATATTGGTTAGGAGGCGAGTATGTCAGGTTCCACTGTTTATTTTTCTGTTATCGATCATAGCGAATCACTGTTTAATTTGATGGCTTATTTGTTGATGCAGGCTTGTCCACTCGTCATTTTGGAGCCATCTGAGACAGAGCAAAGGACATATTAGTATATTAGGCTTGTTGCAGTAGTTGGCATCCGAAGAGATGCACATGTAGCATGGACGACACTGTGGATGCTCCTTTATTGCCCAATGAGCGGATTGAGCCACTTCTAATAGGGGATCCATTAACTCCACCTCCTCCTAGTCAGAGTTCCCCTATTAGACCTGAGGGGGGGCCAGTCATCGACACAGTCAGTCCTGTAGATGATCATGTGCGGTCTCCGTCGCTAGCTTCCCATATTAGTCCTACATCTCTAGCATACGAGAGTCATGGTCATAAGGATCCATCAGGAACTCATCCCACGGGACATAGTTTCGTCGATAGACTTGATGTTGATGAACACTTAAATATGTATGTTTAATAAGAGCTTAATTCATTATATTGTATTAATAGTGTCATTAAATTCCTCAATTTAAGCATATTTGTGGTCTTTGTATCTTTTGAATTAGCTTTATCTTAATTTTAATTTTTGTTACAGATTCGATAAAATAAGCATAACTTTCTATTTATAGATCAAAATGGTTTAAATCTTGATTTTTTAGAAAGCTAATTAAATTATCTACAAGATTATATTTCATAAGCATCATCAAATTCAGCCTCGTAGTGGACCAAAAATGGGCTTGAAGTGAACCCATCTGTAGTTTTGGCCCAGCCTGACCATGCCTTAGTATTTTGCCCATATATCTTGATATACATATCCAAATTATATGAATCAAAATGTTCTAGAAAGCTGAGAGAAATATCTACAATTTTATGAAGACATGTGATCAAAATTCTAAATAATTTGGTGCTAAAATACGTGGTCAAAGTCGGTGTACATGATGATCCCAATTGTCAACAAGATATTTGACAATTGTCCATTTGTAATTTGACAAGTTTGCGCCTTAATGTATCTATAAATAGAGGTGCCTTGTGACCCATTATAACATCTTGGCTTTGGCTGGGATCTCTTATTATTGTGTTTTTCATCTTGTGTTTTGTTCTCTTAATGTTGTTAATAAATCTTTTTTTTTTTTGCAATTTATTTTCTTTCTTGCTTAATGTCTTGCTAAATTCTCTCTTGCTAAGGTGAAAGGGTGAACCCTTGATATGAGAATAAGGATTGTCTAATCCTTTGATATGTGCTTAATAATCATAATCTTTTGTTATTTATTTTATATAATTTATATTTATTTTCTTAATTAATCTTGACACCACTTGCAAAGTGGAGGTCTTGATCCATTGTAGACAATCCTTGGCACATCAAATACTTGGATCCTTTCTAGATGTCGTATGGTTCTTCCTTACCGACACAAGTCTAATTAGGAACCTTGATTTGTTGTAGACATATGGTGATTGGTACACTGGATGCTTGAACCCATTTACAAGAAGTGGTATAAATATTAATAACGAAACAAATATAATTCATATGACTAGAATGGGCTTAAATGACATACCTTCCAATTGGAACCTCCTTGATGTGTGGATTCCGATTGACTAAGCAAGTTACTTATCCTTATTTGATATATCAAGGGTGGATCCCCTAACCTTAGCTTTTATTATTATTGTGTTAATTTCTCTTACTTGTGTAATTTAAGTATTCTTGTTTATTGTTTATGAACGTGTTCTTTTATTTGCCATGGTAGGTTTTACCTCTTATTCCCATAGATGGTTTAACCACCTTTTATTTTTGTTTTACATTTGAATGGTCGGTAGTACTGCCTACCATCTTTACCTCTATTTGTTAATATCATCTTGATTATTCATATCATATTTGCTTACCTTTTAGTTAGTGGTGCTAAATCCCCTTCCTCGTGGATCAACCCCGGTCTCAGCGGGTTTATTACTTCAACACTCCTCTACTTGGGAGATAATCCTTTTTCGGATGTGTCAAATTTTTTGCGCCGTTGCCGGGGAAGGTAAAATTTGGCGTGCAAAATTGTAAGTATTCCATTTTCTTTTTTTTTAGATCTTAATTTTTCTTTTTGTGTGCTCATCTTTTCTTTTCTTTTCTCTTTGGAAATTGCATGAAAATTTGGTCAGCACATCTAGTGGTAGAATTGTTAGGAAAACATCATTTTTCGTAGAAAAAATGGCCGATGATCAAGTGGAAAGGTTCACGGATGAAGGGGACAATCGTTTCCAACAAAATGATCAAAACCAACCAAGAACCCTTTGAGATTACATGAATCCAGTAATGACTAGTACACCATCTTGTGTGGTTTCTCCTCCCGATGCAATCCATTTCAATTTCAAACTGAGTTTTGTTCAACTTTTACCCACCTTACATGGCCTTGATATGGAGAACCCATATTCGCACTTAAAAATCTTTGAAGAGGTATGAAACTCCTCCAGTGACCCAAATTGTAGCATAAATACCATTAGATCAAAGCTTTTTCCTTTTTCTTTAAAAGATAAAGCTAGAACATGGCTACAAAATTTGAGGTCAAGTTCCATCAGTTCATGGGATGAGATGAAACAACAATTTTTGAAAAATTTTTTTCTTATCCATAGAACAAATTCTCTTAAAAGACAAATCTCTACTTTCACTCAAAAACAAGGAGAAACCCTTTACCAATGTTGGGATAGGTATACATAATTACTTAATACCTGTCCTCACCATGGTTTTGAAACTTGGAGAATAGTTGCACACTTCTATGAAGGGTTAACACCTCAAGATAGGTAACTAGTGGAGCTAATATGTAATGGAGAATTTGGAGATAAAAACCTTGAGGAAGCAATTGACTACCTAGATTCCTTAGTAGACAAAGCCCAAAATTGGGACACTGCTGGCACCTATGAGGCACCAAGCAAGGCCCCAACCTCGACATCTAATAGAGGCATTTATAACGTTAAGGAAGACCATGACCTTCAAGCCAGATATGCATCCCTAGCTAGAAACGTCGAGGCTTTAGAAATGAAAAAGAGTGGTCAATCAAACTTTATTCAAGAAATTGTCTATCACGTTTGTAATGATATTGACCATTCTACTGATGAGTGTCCAACTTTGCCTGCCTTCAGGGAATGTCTCCATGAAAAAGCCAATGACTTGAACACTTTCAAAAGGCCAAATCACAATCCATACTCACAAATCTACAATTCCGGTTGGAGAAATCATCTAAATTTTAGTTGAAAAAATGACAATCACGCACAATCTTCACAAGTCCCTTTTGAAACATGAAAAAATCTTCAAAATTCTCATGATCATGCATATGCTCCTTCTCCTAGGAATGACATTGAAGAGACATTGCATTCATTCATTACAAAGAAAGAGACTTTCAATAGTCAAACTGCTCAAATATTAGCAAATTTGTCAGACACTCTTGCAAAATTTGCATCTACATTTAGCATCTAAGGAAAAGGAAAATTTCCATCTCAAACATTGCAAAACCCCAAAGATCAATCTAACTCAAATGTAGGGAGTTCAAGTAACCATTATTTGGACCAAGCCGAATCAGTTATGACCCTCCATAATGGTAAGGTTGTTGAAAAACACATTCCTAAACCTTATGAAAAAAAAAAAGAATCGATCTCTAAAAGTCAGGAAGAGGTTATCAAACCAACACCTAGCGAAGAAGAAACCAAATCCCCATTTGTGCCTCTATTTCCTCAAGCATTAGCCACACAAAAGAAGCCAACTCAGAATTTTGAAATCTTTGAAATTTTCAAAGAGGTAAAGGTCAACATTCCCTTGCTAGATGTGATCAAACAGGTACCTTTTTATGCAAAATTTTTAAAAGATTTGTGCACTGTGAAAAGAAAATTGAATGTGAAAAAGAAGGCCTTTCTAGCCAAACAAGTAAATGCTATTCTTCAAAACAATAATACAGTGAAATATAAGGATCTGGGTTGTCCTACAATTTCATGTGTTATTGGAGACAATAAAATCGAACAAGCTTTAAAACCGACTTCTGTGACTCTTTTGCTTGCTGATAGATTAATTAAAGTACCAAGAGGAGTAGTAGAAGATGTGTTAGTTCAAGTCGATAAATTCATTTACCCAGTGGATTTTATCATCTTGGATACATAACCAGTGGAAGTATGTAATTCAATTCCTATCATTTTAGGGTGTCCATTTCTAGCTACTTCTAATGCTTTGATTAATTACAGGAATGGAGTCATGATGCCATCATTCGGAAACATGACATTGGAACTTAACGTTTTTAAAATGTGCAAACAACCACATGAAGAAGATGATGAAACTGAGGAGACTGATATGATTGAAACTATTGTGGAAGACCACATTCAAAAAGGGAGTTCTTTTGACCCTTTGGAAACATGTTTAGTCAATTCATTAGAACCAAGTATGGAACTAAAGCCTGATCTTTCTGATACATGTTCTTTACTATATTGTGCATAGGTGATGGAAAAAGACTTGAAATTACAATTTGAAGAATTGGGACAAATGAATGAAAGCAGGGAAGAGGAAGCTCCCAAGTTAGAACTGAACCCTTACCTGAAGGACTAAAATACGCATATCTTAAGGAGAATCAGACATATCCGGTGGTAATTTTTTCATCCCTCACAAGCGAGCAACAAGGTCAGTTGATACACGTACTTAATAGGCACAAAAATGCAATCAGATGGACTTTAAAAGACATAAAAGGCATTAACCCTTTGATTTGTACGCATAGAATACATTTAGAAGAAAATACCAAAACATCCCAACAACCTCAAAGGAGATTAAATCCCCACATGAAAGAGGTCATTAGGGCTGAAGTTCTTAAACTACTTGACGTGAGAATTATCTACCCTATTTTTTGATAGCAAGTGGGTAAGCCCTACACAAGTAGTACCCAAGAAATCTGACATTGTAGTAGTAAAAAATGAAAAGGGTGAATCATTGCCAACTCGAGTCTCATCTAGTTGGAGGATGTGCATTGATTATAGAAAATTAAATGTTGTCACTAGAAAAGACCTTTTTCCCTTGCCATTCCTTGACCAAATTCTAGAAAGAGGAGTAGGGTACTCATACTACTGCTTTCTCGATGGATACTCAGGCTATTATCAAATTCCCATTGCACTTGAAGACCAAGAAAAGACCACATTCACGTGCCTCTTCGACACTTTTGCATTTAGGAGAATGCCTTTTGGATTTTGTAATGTCCCAGTCACTTTTCGAAGATGCATGTTAAGCATTTTCAGTGACATGGTTGAACATTGTTTAGAAGTTTTCATGGATGATTTAACTGTCTTTGAAAATTCTTTTGAGAATTGTCTTGAAAACTTAGAAAAAGTCTTTAAAAGGTGTGTAAAAAAAGGTCTTATTTTAAATTGGGGAAAATTTCATTATATGGTCACGTCGGGAATCGTCTTAGGTCATCTGGTGTCTTCTAAGGGAATTGAAGAGGACAAAGCAAAAGTGGAATTAATTTCCCATTTGCCTCCAGTAAAAATAGTTAAAGAGCTTCGTTCATTCTTAGGGCATGCTGGATTTTATAGGAGGTTCATAAGAAATTTTAGTGCTATATCTAAACCTCTTTGTAACCTCTTAATAAAAGACACTTCTTTTGAATGGACTCAAGAATGTCAAAATGCTTTTGATAAGTTAATTGGACTTTTAGCAAATGCTCCAATTATGCAATCTCCTGATTGGTCCTTGCCTTTTAAATTGATGTGTGATGCAAGTGACTATACTGTTGGTGCTGTCTTAGGACAAAGAAAAGAAGGTAAGCCATATGTGATATACTATGCAAGTAGGACTTTAAATGATGGACAAATGAATTACACAACGACTGAAAAAGAACTACTTGCAGTAGTATTTACATTGGACAAATTTCGATCTTATTTAATTGGTTCTCCAACGATTGTTTACACTGACCATGCAGCTGTGGGATATTTAATGTCTAAACAAGATGCAAAACCTAGATTGATAGGGTGGATTTTATTGCTCCAAGAATTCAACATCACAATAAAGGATAAGAAAGGAGCCGAAAATATCGTTGCAGATCATCTGTCAAGATTAATGACAAAGACAAAAATTGAAACTTCACCTATCAATGGCTTTTTTCCTTATGAATTTTTATTCTCCATTGCTGTAGTACCTTGGTTTGCTAACATTGTAAATTTCCTTGCAACAGGAGAAATGACACCTCATTGGAATTCTCAAGACAAAAGGAAGTTTTTGATCGAGGTAAAAAATTTTTATTGGGATGACCCATATCTGTTCAAATATTGTCCGGACCAAATAATTAGAAGATGTATGCCCGACAATGAGGTAAGTATTGTCATTAATTTTTGTCATTTCGAAGTATGTGGAGGCATTTTTCATCTAAAAAAACAGTTACTAAAATCTTGCAATGTGGATTTTATTGGCCCACCTTATTTAAAGATGCACATGCATTTTGAAAAACTTGTGAAGTAAAAAATTAGGATCCATTTCAAAATAAAACATGATGCCTTTGAATCTCATTCTTGTTGTTGAAATTTTTGATTGTTGGGGTATTGACTTTACAGGACCTTTTCCAACTTCATATGGTTTTGTGTATATTCTTGTTGCAGTAGACTATATTTCAAAATGAGTCGAGGCAATTCCATGTCGAAACAATGATCACAAAATATTTATCAAATTCTTGAAAGAGAATATCTTGTGTAGATTTGGAATTCCTCGAGCCATTATTAGTGATGGGGGTGCACATTTTTGTAACAAACCATTTGAACCTCTAATGAAGAAATATGGAATAACCCATAAAGTTTCTACACCTTATCACCCGCAAACAAGTGGACAAGTTGAATTAGCTAATAGGGAGATAAAGCATATCTTAGAAAAAACTGTTAACCCAAACCGTAAAGATTGGTCTTTAAGACTTAATGATGCACTTTGGGCTTACCGAACTACTTTCAAAACTTCATTGGGAATGTCTCCTTGTAGATTAGTTTATGGAAAACCTTGTCACTTGCCTGTAGAAATTGAGCATAAAGCTTATTGGGCCATTAAAACATTTAATACAAATTTGAATGATGCTTGCTACCTTGATATTATTTAGTTTTGATTTTTGAATTTTATAACAAGGAGGTCTTATTCATCTCACTTTGAATTATTCAAATCTATGAACTCTTACAACCTTATCATTTAATAAGCTGTGTGCTCATGTACTTGTTAAGCAAGTATCCATGAACCTTTCTTCACACACACACATACTTTGATACATGATTGTGGGTTGCAAAATGAAATGTTACAATATTTGAGTTCTTTTGTTTTGTTTAGAATAACAACAAAAGGAAGGGGAAAGAAAAAAAAACTGAAAAAAAGCAAAAAGAAAGGCAATCGTGGATAAGTTTGATCTCATAGCCTCCTTAATTCGCAATTAAGCCCGAGGGGTGCCTCAACACCTAATACCCTAAGAACAATTGGTTTGGGAGCTATTGGCCCAAAGCTCATTACATGGATTAAGGAGAAAGCTTAATAGGATTGAACATTGCACTATCTACAAGTTTCTAAGCAAAAATACAGTATCGGCAACTCGAGTTGTTAAGCTCGTAGGGGTGTCTTAACACCTAATGTCCTAAGGCCAAATGGTCTGGGAGTCATTAGCCTAAGGCTCGCTACATGGGTTAAAGATGCATTCTTTCAATATATATATATATAATGATGAATGAATGCCCCCTGCCTAAGGTTGTTAGCTTTAACAGATATTAGAACCGATATGGCTTCTTTCTAATAAGCTCCATGAGTAACGTGTCAAATGAGCACAAAAAGAATATTTGTTAATATATTGACTGAAAGGCACATTAATCATTTAAAAAAAAATCGGTTGAGAGTTTGTTTATTTAGATAAAATCAAAGAGAGTGCAATATTGACTACCTTGGATGTAAAATTCTATAAATCACTTCTAAATAATAACGCTTTAATTGCCAGGGACTAACAATAAGTTGATTGGGGGGTGTGCTGAATACTTAAATATGTATGTTTAATAAGAGCTTAATTCATCATATTGTATTAATAGTGTCACTAAATTCCTCAACTTAAGCATATTTGTGGTCTTTGAATCTTTTGAATTAGCTTTATCTTAATTTCAATTTTTGTTACAGGTTTGGTAAAATGGGTGTAACTTTCTATTATAGATCAGAATGGTGCAAGTCTTGATTTGTTGGAAAGCTGATTAAATTATCTACAAGATTGTTGATAGGTGTCTATTTATATATCATTTTCATATCAATCCCGTCTATGTTTCTTTGCAATATTCCTTGGTATTTTTATGTTTTTGTGTGGTTTTTTATGTTTGTAGGAGTTTTGGAGCAACTTGCACAAAATTGGAGTAAAACCCTTCATTTTCACCTCTGCTAATCAACCAATTTCTCAGAGTTGATTGTATCGATATACAATTAACCGGATAACATGCTATATACCATTGGAAAGCTCTCGAAGTCTATTTTTTGGAGAAATTTACGGTTCACGAATTTATGTAGTGTACCGAAAGTTGTGATAAAAATGGTATGAGAAGTGTATATTTGTAATTTCACATATCACTGTAGCATGTTATTAAATACGGGGCACTTTAGCAAGTTACTGTAGCAGAATATATAAACACATTTTAGGGTTTTATTTTAATAACTTGAAAAGGGGAGAACGTGGAGGAGGCTGCATCTTTGGATTTCTCTCATCTCTTGGAGTTCTTGAAGGAGATTGAAGGCTTGGAAAGAGAAAGAACTACAAATCCAAAGAGATTTCATCAGATTTGCTAAGTCTATCATTTCCCTTTCATCTTCTGGAATTTTTATGTATTGTATTGTATTTATGAGGTTTTTGAATATGTGTAACTGAATCTGAATTGGTTGAGGGTGATTTTAAAGCCCTTGATATGGTTTTTGTGAGTTGATTGTGCAAAAAGTTGTTATCCAATTCTCTAATTGAAGTTGCTTGTATTTTCCCATATCTAATGCTTATGATTGCTTACTGATTGTATTTGGAATGGCCAACTGAATATAATATGGTTGTTGTCTATTGCTAGAGTAGAAATCTTGATCCGTAATTGTCTTGAATTTCTAATCCTTAGTAGCAAAATTGTGATAAGAGATTGCAATTGGAGAATAAAACCTAAGTTAAATAATCCGAGCTTGTGTGTTTATTGCTTAGATCAACCTATCTTTCTTATCGTAATGCATCTATTGAATTAAATTTAGAGAGCTTGTTCTAGGTCGTTTAATGGATAGAGATTAAATAAAGAGCCTGTTTTATTTAACAACAAAATAAGGAAAGATTGGGATAACAGAGCTTGTTGTTATCTACGGTTGATAACTTCAATGCTGTAATTGGATTATAATTCTATGTTAATTCACAAATTCATATCTTATGGCAGAGAATGAACTCTTAACCAAGTGTCTCTCATTGATTTTTCACTCCATTTAACTTTGCTTTGTGTTATTCTTCATTTACTTTCGTATTAAGTTTAGTTAATCAATCAACAAAACCCCCCCTGTTTAGTTTATTATTTCTGGAAAATAAAAAATTCAATTAGAATCAATCCTCGTGGGAACGATATCTACTTATCACTTTATTACTTGTGCGACTAGTATACTTACTAGTTTCGAACGCATCAAGTTTTTGGCGCCGTTACCGGGGACTGATTTTCTAATTGATTTGTTATTTTATTTTCATTGTTGATTCGTGTTTTTTTTTGTTTTTCTTTTCTGATTGTTTGTGTTTAGGCGACATGGCAGTAAACTTCCAACAATTCGGCATCGGATTTGAGCCACAACTACTATGGAGAGTAAATGAGGTAAGCACTCCGAACATTGAACAACAACTTTCTGAGCTAACCTCTCTTGTGGAAAACATGGCTGTAGGAGATATGTAGAAATCTTATGCATGTGGGATAAATTCTACCATGGAGCATCCAATCAACATGTATCCAACTTTACAAGAAGAATATATGGAACGAGCCAATGCCATGGGTGGATTTCCAGGACAACCAAGGCAATGGTATGATCCCTTCTCTAATACTTACAATGCCGGATGGGGAGATCACCCTAATTTTAATTATTGGAATCATCAACCAATCGCCCCAAATGCCATACCAAATCGGCCACAAGGTTTTAATCAACCTAGAGTGCAGCAACCATTTCAAATGCAACCACCACCAATGCCACAACCAGTACCACAACCAGCTCCAGAAAACTCAGGTATGTCACTCCAGGATATTGTTAATGCACTTGCCACTACCACAATGCAATTCCAGCAGGAAACTGGGGCAAGTATCCAAAACCTGGCAAATCAAATGGGACAATTGGCTACTAGCATGAGCAAATTCGAGGGCCAAGACTCAGAA
>SNVD02007419.1:0-28707 GCA_013180625.2 Boswellia sacra
ATACCTTTGAAAAGCTCTCGTAGTCTACTTTTTGGAGAAATTTACGGTTTATGAATCCATTCAGTGTACCGAAAGTTGTAATCAAAACAGTGTGAGAAGTGTAGAATTGTAATTCCACACATCACTGTAGCATGTATAATACGGGACACTGTAGCACGTTACTGTAGCAGAGTATTTAAACACATTTTAGGGTTTTATTTTCATAACTGAAGAGGGGAGAACGTGGTGAAGGCTTCAGCTCTGGAATTCTTTCATCTCTTGGAGTTCTTGAAGGAGAAAGGAAGCTTGGAAAGAGGAAGAACTACAATCCAAAGAGAATTACATCAAATTTGCTAAGTTTTTCCCTTCCCTTTCATTTTCTGGAATGTCTCTATATTGTATTGTATTTACCACGTTCTTAAACATGTGTAACTGAATCTGAATTGGTTGAGGGTGATTTCAAAGCCCCTGATATGGTTTTTGTAAGTTGATTTGCAAGAAGTTGTTATCCAATTCTCTAATTGAAGTTTCTTGTATTTTCCCATGTCTAATGCTTATGATTGCTTGCTGGATTGTATTTGGGTGGCCAACTGAATATAATCTGGATATTGTCTATTGCTAGACTAGAAATCTTGATCCGTAATTGTCTTTAATTTCTAATCCTTAGTAGCAAAATTGTGATCAGAGATTGCAATTGGAGAATACAACCTAAGTTAAATAATCCGAGCTTGTTTGTTTATTGCTTAGATCAACCTATCTTTTTTATCGTAATGCATCCATTGAATTAAATTTAGAGAGCTTGTTCTAGGTTGTTTAATGGATAGAGATTAAATAAAGAGCCTGTTTTTTTAATAACAAAGTAAGGAAAGATTGGGATAACAGAGCTTGTTGTTATCTACGGTTGATAATTTCAATGGTGTAATTGGATGACAATTCTATGATTAATTCGCAAATCCATATCTTGTGGTGGAGAAGGATCCCTTAACCAGATTTCTCTCATTGATCCATCATTCAAATCAATTTCTGTTTTGTTATTCTTCATTTGCATTCTTAGTTCATTTAGCTAATCATTCAACAAAACCCCCCTTATTTAGTTTATTGTTGCTGGAAAATAATAAATTCAATTAGAATCAATCCTCGTGGGAACGATATCTTACTCATCACTTTATTACTTGTGCGACTAGTACACTTGCTAGTTTCGAATGCATCAATTCTCTCTCAATAAATCTGTAGTTTGTTTATTTCATGTTGTTTGAAGTGTCTTGTTTCTTGTTTTGTTCTTTCATAATAAAGGTATATAGCTGGAAACCTTAAGTCTGCGGGCTACTGGTCCTAAGGATTGTTGAAATATACAATCTTGACTCAAGTGTAACAATGCCACGTACCTCTTCTCTTGCATTTTATGGGCCAATGATAAGGCAATGATTGAATTGAGAATAACTCGTGGAAAATGATAAATGATGCATAGATCTGTGTGCTTGAAATGTTAATTAGCTTTTGCTTTACCTTTTATTCCTTGTACAAAATTGAGCACCGAGCCATTATCACTGATTTATTTGTTTACTTAGAGAAAGTTTATGTAATTTAAGTGTTTCTTCAGATTTTAATGAATTCTAGAACTTGTTTGATGGTCACTCGAGGCGAAATCCTAGACTATGCAACATGGGGGAAATGATTTAGGCCATCTTTGGACCGTTTGAGCCTTAATAGCCAACCTTGACAGAAATTGATCCCTAGTTACCCTTTGAGCCTCTGTAATCCTTTTTCTTTGTTAACTCACTAAAAGATTTCCTAACCTAAAATGATTTTGTTCCAAACAGTTAATCCCTTACCTATGAGCATGTAGATCATTCACAATTAATTTCTGAGCTATGTTCTGGTTTTGGGAAGTTAGAGGAGGTTGGGATGTATCATGAGCAATACAAGGGAGTTCCATTGTGTTTGAAAAAAAAAAAACAGAAAAAAAAGCCAATCTGTACCTATCGTCCACGTACTTACACATTGAGGACAATGTGTTGTTTAAGTGTGGGGGAGGAGAAGTGTAATAAAAAAAAAGAAAAAAACAGAAAAAAAGAAGAAAAAAAAGAACAAAAGAAGAAGAATAAGAGATCTATACCCTTAATGTTCTTAAAAAGAATGAAACAACAAAGTGTGGGGGTGTAGTTTTCTTTTGTTTTCTGAAAAAAAAAAAGATTGAGTGTTCTAAATAATTTTGGGGGTGTAACCTGGTGAATTGAAATGAAGTTGTGTTATAGGGTTGAGCTCTACATAGTCTTGAATGATTTATGTGTTTGTGGTGATTTGAGCCAAATTATTATCCTTTATCATACCTTCACCCAAGCCAAACGTTACAAGCTTAATAAAGTCCTACCTGATCCTTGGTGTTGTGCATGTCTACATTAGTGGAGAGTGACTTGAAAAGCAAGCCTATGGAGTTCATTTATACACAAATCTTCATATAATTGATTCATTTTTAGCTAAATGATAAGTGTCTATTTATATATCATTTTCATATCAATTCGTTCATGTTTCTTTGCTATATCCTTGGTATTTTTATGTTTTTGTGTGGTTTTGATGTTTGTAGGAGTTTTGGAGCAACTTGCACAAAAATGGAGTAAAACCCTTCATTTTCACCTCTGCTAGTCAACCATCTTCTCGGATTTAATTGTATTGACATACAATGAACCCGATGACATATCATATACCGTTGAAAAGCTCTCGAAGTCTACTTTTTGGAGAAATTTACGGTTTATGATCCATTCAGTGTACCGAAAGTTGTAATCAAAACAGTGTGAGAAGTGTAGAAATGTAATTCCACACATCACTGTAGCATGTATAATACGGGACACTGTAGCAGGTTACTGTAGCAGAGTATTTAAACACATTTAGGGTTTTATTTTGATAACTTGAAGAGGGGAGAACGTGGTGGAGGCTGCAGCTCTGGAATTCTTTCATCTCCTGGAGTTCTTGAAGGAGAAAGGAAGCTTGGAAAGAGGAAGAACTACAATCCAAAGAGAATTACATCAAATTTACTAAGTTTTTCCTTCCCTTTCATTTTCTGGAATGTCTCCATGTTGTATTGTATTTACCACGTTCTTAAACATGTGTAACTGAATCTGAATTGGTTAGGGTGATTTCAAAGCCCCTGATATGGTTTTTGTAAGTTGATTGTGTAAGGAATTGTTATCCAATTCTCTAATTGAAGTTGCTTGTATTCTCCCATATTAAATGCTTATGATTGCTTGCTGATTGTATTTGAGTGGCCAACTGAATATAATCTGGTTGTGATTTATTGCTAGACTAGAAATCCTGATCCGTAATTGTCTTGAAATTCTAATCATTAGTAGCAAAATTGTGATCAGAGATTACAATTGGAGAATACAACCTAAGTTAAATAATCCGAGCTTGTGTGTTTATTGCTTAGATCAACCTATCTTTCTTATCGTAATGCATCCATTGATTAAATTTAGAGAGCTTGTTCTAGGTTGTTTAATGGATAGAGATTAAATAAAGAGCCTGTTTTGTTTAACAACAAAGTAAGGAAAGATTGGGATAACCGAGCTTGTTGTTATCTACGGTTGATAATTTCAATGGTGTAATTGGATGACAATTCTATGATTAATTAGCAAATCCATATCTTGTGGCAGAGAAGGATCCCTTAACCAGGTTTCTCTCATTGAGTTTTCACTCAAATTAACTTTCTGTTTTGTTATCCTTTACTTGCATTAATAATTCATCTAGTTTACAATCAACAAAACCCCCCTCATTTAGTTTATTGTTGCTTTCGAATAACAAATTCAATTAGAATCAATCCTCGTGGGAACGATATCTTACATATTCTTTAATTACTTGTGCGACTAGTATACTGCTAGTTTCGAACGCATCAAGTTTTTGGCGCCGTTCCCGGGGATTGATTTTCTAATCGATTTGTTATTTTGTTTTCATTGTTGATTCGTATTTGTTTGTTTTTCTTTTCTGATTGTTTGTGTTTGGGCAACATGGCAGTAAATTTCCAACAATTCAGGAGCCAATTTGAGCCACAAGTACCATGGAGAGTAAATGAGGTAAGCACTCCGAACATTGAACAACAACTTTCTGAGCTAACCTCTCTTGGGGAAAACATGGCTGTAGGAGATATTCAAAAATCTTATGAATGTGGGATATATTCTACGATGGAGCATCCAATCGACATGTATCCAACTTTACAAGAAGAATATATGGAACAAGCCAAGCCATGGGTGGATTTCCAGGACAAACGAGGCAATGGTATGATCCTTTCTCTAGCACTTACAATGCTGGATGGGAAGATGAACATAATTTCAGTTACTGAAATCATCAACCAATCACTCCAAATGTGATACCAAATCGGCCACAAGGTTTCAATCAACCTAGAGTGCAGCAACCTTTTCAAATACAACCACCACCAATGCCACAACCAGCATCACAACCAGCTCCAGAAAACTCAGGTATTTCACTCCAGGATATTGTTAATGCACTTGCCACTAACACAATGCAATTCCAGCAGGAAACGGGGGCAAGTATCCAAAATCTCGCAAATCAAATGGGACAATTGGCTACTAGCATGAGCAAATTCGAGGGCCAATGCTCAGAAAAATTATCTTCTCAAACGGTGATCAATCCAAGAGAGAATGCTTGTACGATAACTTTGCAAAGTGGAGAGCAAATTCAAAATGGAGAGCAAATGGAAACTGGGGCAAGTATCCAAAACCTGACAAAGAAATCACAAACTGATGAAGGAGATGACATCACTTCCACCATGAACAACACATCATCTTCTAAGGTAGATCTTAAAACTCAAATTCCTTCGTATGTTACTCCTCCACTTTTTCCTAGCAGATTTGCAAAATTGAAGAAGGAGGAGCAAGAACAAGAAATCCTGGAAACTTCTCCCAAAATCGAGGTAAATATACCACTTCTGGATGCTATCAAGCAAGTACCTCGTTATATAAAATGTCTCAAAGAGTTATGCACCAGCAAGAGAAAGTTAAAAGGAAATGAGAAAGTAAGTGTAGGGAAAAATGTTTCAGCTGTATTGTAAAGAAAAATTCCTCCAAAGTGCAAAGATCCAGGTACGTTCACCATGCCATGCACCATTGGTAAAACCAAGTTTATGTTAGATTTAGAAGCATCTATTAACATCATGCCATATTCTATTTATGCTTCTTTAAATCTTGGACTTTTTGCGAAAAATGGTATTACCATTCAGCTTGCTGATCATTTTAATGCATATCCCAAAAGAGTTGTGGAAGATGTGCTTTTGCAGGTGAATCAATTGGTTTTCCCAGCAAACTTCTTTGTCCTTGAAATAGAGGATGAGACATCTCCTAATCCAACTTCGATTCTGTTACGGAGACCTTTCTCGAAAACTGTTAGAACAAAGATTGATGTTCATGATGGCACTCTCATCATAGAGTTTGATGGCAAGGTGATATGTTTCAACATTTTTGAGGCAATGAGGTACTCTAGTGACTTACATTCTGTTTTTGCAGTTGACGTTGTTGATTCTTTGCCACAACAATATTTTGAGTTAACTCGCAAGAATGGAGTGGATGTTGCTATTAGTGAGCACATAGGGACAGAAAGTTTCAAAGAACCAAGAAAGCTGATACAAGTGACTAAAGAAATGGAGGAAGATATGGCATGCTTAGATGAGACTATAGCTATAATCACAAACAGGTATGATGTTTCGTACATTGAATCGCCTTTATCTAATGAGAAACTTCTTCCTTCTGTGATGAAAGCCAATACCTTGGAGCTTAAGCTACTTCCAGATTATTTGAGGCATGTGTTTTTCGGTAACAAAGATCCTTTGCTAGTTACAATAGAAATGGGCCTTGCACCACTACAAGAAGAGAAACGCGTCCGAGTATTTAGAGTTCACAAAACAACTATTAAGGGGACGATTGCTAACATCCAAGGCCCAGCCATATGCTTACACCATTTCCTGTTGGAAGAAGGATCCAAGCCCACTAGAGAAGCACAACGGAGATTGGATCCTCCCATGATGGAACTAAAGTCGGGCTGAGGACGTTAAACCAAGCGCTTATTGGGAGGCAACCCAATGTTTTTGAAAAATAAATAAAAAAATAAAAGAAAAATAAAATAAGGTAATAATGATCAATTTTTGTGTCTCGAGGAGATTCCTTTCGTAGACCATCAAATTGACCAGGTTTTATCTCTCCTTGCCATCTGTTTTATTCGTTTTTATATATATATATATATTTTTTTTTTACTTGTTTTTTACTTTTGTTTGCTATTGTGTTGTTATCTTTTTTATATGTCTTTAGTTTCGTTTCTGCTCTTTTCTTTTCCTTCCTTTTGTTTAATTTGATTATTCCGTACTTCGAATTCATTTGTGCAGCAACTTGAGGAAACATTCAAACGGGAGGTGAAGCCATTGTTCGAAGGTTTAAAACGTGCATATCTGGGAGAAGAACAAACTCAATCGCATTATCGGTAATATCTTTCCTTTTCTTCTCTTCAATGGATGCTGATATCTTTCTATCGAACCTTCGTAAATAGTTCCCTTCACTTCCTCAAAATGCTGTGTTTAAAATTTATAAAGTACGGATGACTAGACTTTGGGCGTTGATGCTCCTAAATGTGCCTGCTGATATCCGATGGCTTATCGAAGCCAAGGTGAGATTGTCCGGTGAGCCGGACATTAATCTCGCAAAATACATGCCTGGTCTAGGAAAGAGCTACTACGCCAAGAGGCGCAGAGTCGAAAGGTTACAAGTATGTTAAAATTGCTAATGGAATTGTAACCAAACTTGTCATTCATTAGGTTTTGTGTCTAGGAACCGAGAAGTAAACTTTCGTTTTATTAAGAATGGTTTTGAGTAATGAGTCACTGATAATGTTTATTACTCTTGAGTCACATTCTTGTGGACTTGTTCAGCGTGAATTGCTTATCTAAATGGACACAATTTTCGTGTGAATTGCGCAGCTCATAGTCTATGGAATCGACTACAAAAACGACCCTGTTTGCCAGTTTATAAGAAAACTGGATGGGAAGCAAATCCCCGACTCATAGAAGGCGTTTTCAGCCGTTACTGGACGTAAAACCAGAGGAAGATGTGAGCCACAATCACAACTACTTGTATATTTGAATGTGTGGTGTTGTTGTCGAATTTTATTTCTTTCTTGTTTCGTTTGATCTGATTATCAATGTTGTTTTTGTGTTGTTGTTGTTTGTTGATTTTGTTTTTATTAATTTCAAGTTTTCTTTTTGACAAACCATATGACTACCCTATGGCATAAGTACACGTGGGAGACAAGTGTGGAGGTTTTGTCACCCTCCACCGAAAGTGTATCTCTATTTTTTATGCTTCACGTGGGAGACAAGTGTGGGGGTTTTGTCAACCCCCGCCGAAAGTGTATCTCCATTTTCCATGCTTCACGTGGGAGACCAGTGTGTAGGTTCTGTCAACCCCACCGAATCATATCTCATTTTTGTCAATCTTGGGCGATAAATCTGCATCGAGCAACTCCACCGAATTATGTTCCCCATGTGTCAATTTGAGAGTTTTACGTGGTGTTATATCCATGCTAGCGATAATTTGAAATGTCATTTTTATAACCTGTCCTTGCACTTGACAATCACATAATACCTAACGCACATCATTTCTTGCACAAGTTTAGAGCCTCTAGAATGGGAAACACATTCGGCGATTCCAAAATATATGCGTATTTTGTGATCGCATTTTGGTAAAGATGGAGAGTTTCAACAGACAGCTCTTGATACTTGGTAGGACATTAGCTGCAGGGGTATTCATGATTTACGAGGGTAGTCTTGGTTAATGGGTGTGTGTCAACACTGATCCCTAGGAGGGAGCAAGTTCTCGGCATTATCCCTAAACCATTAGCTGTGCGAGATTCGTCGGCAACACAATCGGGGAAGAGTTACAAGTCTCTAGCATGCATGAGCGTATTGCACATATGGTTGTTAAGTCTGATGCATTTATAGCTTACCCGGTGGTTATGGCACATTAGAGGAGATATTTCAAATCACCTCTTGGGCACAGCTAAACATCCATAAAAAACCCATTTGTTTGTTAAATGTCAATAACTTTTTTGATGGTTTGTTGTCTTTTCTTGATCAAGCTGTAGAAAAAAATTTTATCTCACCATCAGCGAGGCAAATCCCTGTTACAGCTTCAACGGCAGGGGAGTTAATTGACAAACTACAAGAATTCGTCTATTCGCCTGATCCAACAACAGCTCGGATTGATTGGTTTGGAAGAAGGCAATAAAGAGGCGATAAATGGATTTAACACTCCATCTGTAATCTCTATTGCTGGTTTGCTTTTTGCATTGCTTTGTTTTTATTGTGTTTATTTGAGTTTTTTTTTCAGGTTATTTCTTTCGTCCCAGGTAATATTTCTAATCTCGGTTTTTAGAGTGGTGGCTTAAAAAGTTCAAGTTCTCTTGAAACGCATTCTGGATTTCTTTAATCCATAATGGCAGAATAAGGAGGCTAACTTCTAAACTTTTTAGACCCATTCTAACTGACTTGTTTGTGTTTGCTGATTTGTTGGACTTTATTATTTTCTGAGTAAGTTTAGTTTTATGTAATTTTAAGTTGTTGTGTGTTTTTGTCTTTATCAGTTTCGATTCGAAAAAAAAAACATTGTGGAAAAACCTGAGAATGGCAGAATATGGGGTTTTCTTAACTCTTGAAACGCATTCTCTCTCAATAAATCTGTAGTTTTTTTATTTCATGTTGTTTGAAGTGTCTTGTTTCTTGTTTTGTTCTTTCATAATAAAGGTATATAGGCTGGAAACCTTAAGTCTGCGGGCTACTGGTCCTAAGGATTGTTGAAATATACAATCTTGACTCAGGTGTAACAACGCCACGTACCTCTTTTCTTGCATTTTGTGGGTCGATGATAAGATAATGATTGAATTAAGAATAACTCTTGGAAAATGATAAATGATGCATGGATCTGTGTGCTTGAAATGTTTATTGGTTTTCGCTTTGCTTTTGATTCTTTGCGCAACATTGAGCACTGAGCTATTATCACTGAGTTATTTGTTCACTTAGAGAAAGTTTATGTAATTTAAATGTTTCTTCAGATTTCAATGAATTCTAGAACTTGTTTGATGGTCACTCAAGGCGAAATCCTAGCTGTGCAACATTGGGGAAATGATTTAGGCCATCTTTGGACCGTTTGAGCCTTAATAGCAAACCTTGTCTGAAATTGATCCCTAGTTACCCCTTTGAGCCTCTGTAAGCCTTTTTCTTTGTTAACTCACTAAAAGATTTACTAACCTCAAATGAATTTGTTCCAAACAGTTTATCCCTTACCTATGAGCATGTGGATCATTCACAATTAAATTCTGAGCTATGTTCTGGTTTTGGGAAGTTAGAGGAAGTTGGGATGTATCATGAGCAATACAAGTGAGTTCCATTGTGTTTGGAAAAAAAAAAAAAGAAAAACAGAAAAAAAAAAAGCCAATCTGTACCTATCGTCCACATACTTACACATTGAGGACAATGTGTTGTTTATGTGTGGGGGAGGGGAAGTGTAATTAAAAAAAAAAAGAAAAAAAGAACAAAAAAAGAAGGAAAAAAGAACAAAAGAATAAGAAAAAACAAGAGAACAAAAGACGAAGAATAAGAGATCTATACCCTTAAGTGTTCTTAAAAAGAATGAAACAACAAAGTGTGGGGGTGTAGTTTTCTTTTGTTTTCTGCAAAAAAAAAAAAAAAAGATTAAGTGTTCTAAATAAGTTTGGGGGAGTAACTTGGTGAATTGAAATAAAGTTGTGTTATAGGGTTGAGCTCTACATAGTCTTGAATGATTTATGTGTTTGTGGGTGATTTGAGCCAAATTATTATCCTTTATCATACCTCACCCAAGCCAAACGTTACAAGCTTAATAAAGTCCTACTTGATCCTTGGTGTTGTGCATGTCTACATTAGTGGAGAGTGACTTGAAAAGCAAGCCTATGGAGTTCACTTATACACACATCTTCAATATTAAATATGATTCATTTTTATGCATAAACTCATCCGGGTTACAAGTGATTAGGTGAGAATGGCTCTACACACACACACTTGAGGAATTGAAGTGAAGCGAAACTAATCCTTGAGATGAAATTCTTGATCAAGTGCATTATTTTGAAGTTTTCCTTGGGTTATTAAGTACAATCTTTGAGGCCTATTTGCAAGATGAAGCATTTGTGTGTTTTAATTTTTTGTTGATTCTGTTTCGGTTTAGTTTTATTTCACATTGTCGTAGTTGCTCGAGGACTAGCAAAGTCTAAGTGTGGGGGAATTTGATAAGTGTCTATTTATATATCATTTTCATATCAATTCGTCCATGTTTCTTTGCTATATTCCTTGGTATTTTTATGTTTTTGTGTGGTTTTGATGTTTGTAGGAGTTTTGGAGCAACTTGCACAAAAATGGAGTAAAACCCTTCATTTTCACCTCTGCTAGTCAACCATCTTCTCGGATTTAATTGTATTGATATACAATGAACCCGATGACATATCATATACCGTTAAAAAGCTCTCGAAGTCTACTTTTTGGAGAAATTTACGGTTTATGAATCCATTCAGTGTACCGAAAGTTGTAATCAAAACAGTGTGAGAAGTGTAGAATGTAATTCCACACATCACTGTAGCATGTATAATACGGGACACTGTAGCAACATTACTGTAGCAGAGTATGTAAACCAAATTTTATGGGTTTTATTTCATAACTGAGGAGCGAGAACGTGGAGGAGGCTGCATCTTTGGATTTCTCTCATCTCTTGGAGTTCTGAAGGAGATTGAGGCTTGGGAAAGAGGAAAAGAATACAAATCCTAATAGATTTCATCAAATTTGGAAGGTTTTCCCTTTCCCTTTCATTTTCTGGAATGTCTCCATATTGTATTGTATTTGTATTCTATCTGAATATGTGTAACTAAATCTGAATTGGTTGAGGGTGATTTCAAAGCCCTTGATATGGTTTTTATGAATTGATTGTGCAAGGAATTGTTATCCAATTCTCTAATTGAAGTTGCTTGTATTTTCCCATGTTTAATGCTTATGATTGCTTGCTGATTGTATTTGGGTGGCCAACTGAATATAATCTGGATATTGTCTATTGCTAGACTAGAAATCTTGATCCGTAATTGTCTTGAATTTCTAATCATTAGTAGCAAAATTGTGATCAGAGATTGCAATTGGAGAATATAACCTAAGTTAAATAATCCGAGCTTGTGTGTTTATTGCTTAGATCAACCTGTCTTTCTTTTCGTAATGCATCCATTGAATTAAATTTAGAGAGCTTGTTCTAGGTTGTTTAATGGATAGAGATTAAATAAAGAGCTTGTTTTATTTAACAACAAAGTAAGGAAAGATTGGGATAACAGAGCTTGTTGTTATCTACGGTTGATAACTTCAATGCTGTAATTGGATGACAATTCTACGATTAATTCGCAAATCCATATCTTGTGGTAGAGAATGATCCCTTAACCAGATTTTCCTCATTGATCTTTTCACTCAAATTAACTTCTGTTTTGTTATTCTTCATTTGCATTCTTATTTCATTTAGTTAATCATTCAACAAAACCCCCCCCATTTATTCTGTTTTCGCTTTCGAATAACGAATTCAATTAGAATCAATCCTCGTGGGAACGATATCTTACTCATCACTTTATTACTTGTGCGACTAGTATACTTGCTAGTTTTGAACGCATCAATTTAGCATTCAATTGATATTCTTTCACCAAATCACAATAAGTTTTATAAACTCTTTCAATTTTAGCTGAGAAGTTAGTTGGATAAATTTTTGGAAAATATAAATCTAATAGTTTCATCTTAATCTTGGATCCAACACAGTTGCTATAGCCATTATCCCATGAATTACATTCCAATATTTTTCAAATTTAACAATCATATTTGATGCCATATTCCTTATTTGATCATACATGGAAGTTAGCTAATTAAAAGTTGATAACTTAATTTGACAAATTTTTGGAAAGTAAAGGTTTGTTGTCGGATACTCGGTACTAGAAAATAATTCAGTCACTTCAAAAAATATTTTTAATCTTTCACAAATCTCCATTGCCAACAACCAATCTTCAAGAGGCAAACATTTATTTTGTGATTCCTGTTTTTTAAGATGAGGGAAAACACTTTTATATATTAAAGCAATATGTAGAATCAAATATGTAGAATTCTACCTAGTTTTATAGTCAAGACATGCTTTACGACTTTGAATATTCAAATGGCAAACAACCTCAACAAATTTTTCCTCTCTTTTAGGTGTTGTTATGTAATACACAACACTATCGCAAATTCTCTCAACACTAGCACTATTCTCACTTAATCCTTCATTCACTATCAAATTCAATATCTGTGCAGAACAACGCATGTTAAAAAAAATCACCACAACAAAAATGAAGTGTTAGACAACTTATAAAGGAGAATGTCAAACATAACATCATTAATGGTGCAATTGTCTATAGTTAAAGTAAAAAGCTTGCGATCAATGTTGCAATCTAATATAAAATCCATTAACACGTGAACAAGAATCTCATAAGCATGTGGGCATGGCACATAGACAAATGTAAAATAAATAATAACATACAATTATAATTAAATATCATTAAATATCAGTTAACTAAAATTATAAAAACAAAATAATAAATTTAAAACTAATAAACAAAAAAAAGTTTCACGTATGAATAATTGCCTTAGTAGTTGGCTTTGTAATTTCCAATATTCATCTATGAAATGTGTAATAATGGCCATGAATCCCCTTTTTTGATCTCATAATCATAAATTTTTTAAGATGTTCTTGATAGTGTTTTGAGAAACTACCTTAAATAATGGTTTAACAGAATTAAGGAACCTCCTAAATCCAACAGGTTCAACCATGCTAAGAGGGTACTCATGCAAGACTATCGTATTTGCAAGTTCCCTTCTTACTATTTTTAATCAAAGCTATAGGTCATTGTGGGGATAACTGAAGAAAATTACCAATCTGCAAAATCCAAAGACAAAACTTTGCAGGCAACAAATAACACACACATGAGCACCAAAGAAACAATAAATCAAGACACAATAATTTACGTGGTTCAATCAAACTCGACCTATGTCCATAGGCATGAAGCAGCATATTTCATTATGTCACAATCAACAATTACAAGGCAAATCTCGAGATCAAATTACACAAAAAGAATGCCCAAATCATAAATTTCAACCTATCCTAAAGCCTCAAGCTCAATTCTTTCTTCTGTGTTCTTCACACGATTACAAGTTTGGTTGCTACCCTTTAGAGTGGCGACTAACCCTCTAGAAACTAATGCAACAATGTCAAGATTTAAAAATAAACACTATCTTATTTATATCTTAAAAATAAGATGAAATCCCATATTAGCATCCCAGTTATAGCAAAAGTTTTCTATGCTGCAACTTTATCATGTTATTGTTTATCAGTGCATTCAAGTTACGACTTCACTTTTCTATGCTACAACATCATCATCGTTACTGCTCAAAGGATGTCCCAATCGTGACTTCACTTTTCTCATGATGCAACTTTGCAGAAAGGATTTTCATGCTGCAACTTCACAATACCCGTGCTGCAACTTCAACTTTCTGTCCACCTTTCTTTCACTGATAAGAAATGACACTACAACTTATAAAATCAACTTGCTCTGTGTGTGAATCAACTTTTGCCTTAACAATGAACGTCCAAAAGCCAAATTTTCACACACACTAACATTGACTTTTCCATCAAATGCTTTAGTAGTTCTCAAAATTGAGCAAACTTTATATCTTTTTGCTTACGCAAGGGATGTATTCTAAAATGGTCATGTAAATTTTTGTCCCATTTCCAAGAACCCCTCCAAGCGTTTTACTAGAATAATTATAAACTAACTTGAACTCCTCATTTATTTTTTGCCTTTGAAAGTGATTCCAAACAACTGACTTCAGCTTTCGATTTGGATTCTTGTCACATTCAGCTTTAGTTATTTCATCAACATGATCACCATCTTTTACATCGATTAGTGGTTTAGAAAATTTTTCCACCTAATATTAAATATAATTATAAGTATAAAATAAACTATAAATCTATATAGTTTTTACAATAATATTCTACATTAATGTTTAAATTTACAATTGTTGGTCTTATAAATATTATATGAATTAATAAAACCTCCACATACTTAACAAACACCTAGTCTTGTTATGCAAACTTTATTAATATAATATTACACTTTATAACTTTCAATGATAGTATTTTTTGACCCAAAAAAAGAAAATAGATTAACAAAAGCTAAAAAGAGTTTGCATTAACGTTGATTCATTTTTTAAAATCTACTTTTTCAATGTTATTTATCACATCTTGCAACAAAAAAGCAACTCTCCCCATTTTTGGCAAATTGTGATGAAAACATCATCTTGTTTCTAAGACAATGATCAACATGTAAAAACATTTCTAATGCAATTTAAAACAAATATAACAGATATAACTGAAAGTACCACTGCAATAGTAATAATGAATTATCAGTTATCAAACATAAACAAAAATAGTCATAATAGAAGGTGACTAAAATCAAATAACCGACAAGCAAAGTAATTAGAGCTTATTAACTAAAAAAAAAATAAAGTTCTGCAAAAAAATTAAAGCTAAGCAAACACAATGCAAACAGTTCCATGAAAACATCAATGTCCTGCAAGTGAAACAAACACATATGGAAAAAAATAATTGAAATCCTATAAATGGATTAGTTAGCATCAAAGATCGGGGCAAAAACTATTACTTCCTTTACTAAAAACTAATCCCAAATAGAGTTTAGAGCAATGTAAATAGTTCTCCCCAAAAACAAACACAAAAACAAACACAAAGTAAATAAATTTTAGAAACCACTTCTTCGGCCCCTTGGTTTCAAAACAAGTTAAAAAAAACAAGAATAGAATTTAAAAACAAAATTTAATAATTGATATGAAATCAATTCAATATGGCTGACTTGCGGACTAGGAGCTTTGGTGGTAGTCCAGGCCTTTTCTCAAACCTTCTAGCAGTTGTCTTGAATCTGGTGCCCTTTGTGGATGGAGTAGTTTGCCTAGAAGTTGTTGGAGCATCTTGTTAAGTTGTTGTATTAGTAGATGAGGTAGTGACTTCAGCTACAATCTTGCGGATGGCTTTGTCAAGTTTTTCAGCACTAGTTTCAACATTTTGAGACAATCCCATGGAGGATTCAACTGTAACTTCTGGTGGAATCTGCTATTCTATTTTCTCTGGTTCAGGAGTTGGCTCGTGTGGAGTTTTTCAATGATGAGGTGAAGTGTGTTGAGGAGTAGGAACATGTGGTGCTGATTCATCTTGTGTTAGTTCTTCTATGGTTTACACATTGCTCTGTAGTAGCTTGCTTTTTAGAAGATTTTTTTCTTGGCAATCTTGCCCTTTTTCTTCTTCTTCAGCTTAATGCCTTTGTCTTTCTTCTTTGCTCCCTTTTTTTCTTCTTCTCTACTGTCTTGTCTGTCATAATAGCAATCTTATCATGTTGATCAGCATATTCTTCTTTTTGCCTAGGCACCTCTGGATGCTCTTCGATTGTTTCATCAGTTGGCACATGATGAGGTTCATCTGCAATTCCTCTGCCATCAAGCTTCCTCTCTAACTTAGATTACTTTACCTAAATTTCCTTGATAATCTACACTATATCAGCTAAGGCAACATTGATTAAAGCTAATTATTATTCCATATTATGCATGGGATTTATTTTAACCCTCCATGGTCTTGGTTGAGGATCATTAGGCAAATTAGTTTTATCTTGCAATCTGGACAAAAAAAATCTTTTATAATAGGCTTAGGCATAATCTCATATGTTTCAGTAAAAGCCAAGGAACACCATTTTGAGCCAAAATTCTTTGAATCAAGCAAGTATTAGTAAAACTCATAAGAAGCAATCTAAACTATAATTCTATATAACCACAAACCCAAATTAATTGGCTATTTGTACCCAAATCGTAAAGAAACTTCACCCTATCATCTCTAACTTGATTTTGATGGGTTGAAGGGAACCAATCAAATGAGCAATCTTATGAAGAACCTTATACTTTTTGGTAAGATCCTTTTGACCAACTCCATCCCTAGGTTTTCACTCTAAATCATCATGGCCATTTAGTTTCTTAACAACATTTTTCATCGCAAAATCATCATGTATAGAGTGTAAACTACTTATGGGAATATGAAAGAAAGTATTTATCACATTTTGTGAAAACTTAACTAATCTACCCCTACAATACACCTTTTGATAATAATATAGCTCTTAGGATTATCAATGGAATCAGCTATATTTGCATAAAACTCTTGGATTACAATCTTAACAGGAGGCAAAAAGTTGTATACTATTCTGTCCAGCATATGGACTCAAGAAGCTCACCCAGGCCATATTTGTTGAAGTCAACAATCTTCACAGGCCTTTCAATCTATAACTTCCTCTTTATAGTGTACTTTTGAAAATTTTTCTTAACTTTAGCTATGGGAAACTTGTTAAGCCTAGGCTTGATCGTGTCCTTCATTCGCCCAACTAGAATCTCTTCATCATCACTCATTGCAAGATCAATAGGGACTGTTATTCTTACTGTTATGACTATTGTGACTACGTGCTATCATGACTGGTTTGATTGCTGGAATCACTTGACAAGGATAAGCTGCTAGTGGATTTTTCAGGTTCAGTCATGGATGCCATTGCTATTTTTTTGTGAGCTGAGTGATTGTTGCCCAAGGGTTTAAAAAAATAGAGAAACGAGATAGATGTAATCTAATACAAGATTTTGATAAAGAACAAGATAACCTTAAACTAAGTTGTGATGAACTTAGAAAGAAAGAATCATAGTTCAATTTGTTTTCCAAAATAATTCAAATTTGATTTTAGTATGATTTTTCAAAACAGACCCATTAATGCAATTAATGAGACAATTCAAAAATCAATTTTGAGAAAAATAAGGAATTTTATAAAGTCAAAGATTCCTGGCACTGAAACTCTCCCATTCAAATCAATAATGCTGACATGGCACTATTTGACATATGGGCGCAAATAAGAAAATCAAATTTTAGTCAGGCACAAACGAGATCGTATGTTATAAAGGATATGACAGAAAATAATTATAATTAATATGACAACAATATCTGGACGTCATATGACTCAATCTAAAGAAACATACTTCAAAGCTATTTATAATCATCATAAAAGAGCTCTTAAAAATCATTTTTCATTCAATTGAGATGTCAAAAATAACATATTGACATATTCACAAAAAATAATCACATTGGATTATAAATTAAACAAGTAGCTTTCACACAACATATAGGTAGCCGTTTTCATTTGAGTAGGTGAGCTCAACATATTTCCTAGATACCTTGAGGTTATCTCAAGGATGGCTTTCACACATCATATACTAGTAGCCCTCTCTGTATTTTTCATTTATTTAACTAGTATCACAATAAAAACATAGCATATATTATAGCTCACACATGCTTAATTAGAAGAAAACTTATGATATTATAGATACGATTAACATAACTGAAAACAATTTAATTCAGAAAATTCACCAATGCCTAAGGCCTTTATTAGATTATCAAATCTTGTTGTATCTAATGCCTTAGTGAACGGGTCAACTAACTGATTTTCAATAGAGATGTGTTCAATGTGTATCACCCTTGACTCTATAAGCTGCCTTATAAAATGGTATCTTATGTCAATGTGTTTTATTCTAGAATGTTGGACTAGATTTTTTGAAATATTTGTAGCACTAGTATTATCAAAAAACACAGTCATAAGTTTTTGTTCAATACCATAATCACTTAGCATCTACTTCATCCATAGCAACTATGTAAAACAACTCCCTGCTGTTATACTTTTGCAGTGGACATGGAGATGGAATTTTGTTTCTTGCTGTGACAGGAAACCAAGTTTGTACCAAGATAAAAACATGCACCTGATGTCTTTTTTCTATCATCAGTATTCCTTACCGAATCAACATCACTAAACCCTGCAAGAACGTATTTGTTTCTTTAGAAAACCATATCCCATAATCATAAGTTTCATGTACATACCTGATGATTCTCTTGACTGCTATCAAGTGGCATTCCTTTGGTTTTGCTTGAAATCTTGCACAAAATCTAACATTGAAACATAAATCTTGTCTACTTGTAGTGAAGTAAAGCAAGCTGTTGATGATGCTTCTATAAAGACTAGTGTTAATCTCCTTTCCTGTATTATCTTTGGAAAGTATCAAGTTAGTTCAGATAGGAGTTCTTATAGGTTTTGCCTTCTCAAGTTCAAATTTTTTTACAAGAGTCTTAGAAGATTTTTGATTGAGATATGAATAACACATTATTTATTTGCTTAGCTCGCAATCCAAGAAAAAAATTTAATTCTCCTACCATGCTAATCTCAAACTCATCCTGTATCAACTCAAAAAACACATCAGTCTTGTTTTTGTTAGTAGAGCCAAAAACAATATCATCCACATACACCTAAACAACAATATAATAACTAGGTACATGTTTGATAAAAAAAGTCTTACCATTGTTACCCCTAGTATAACCTCTCTTAATTAGAAAATTTATCAACCTTTCATACCAAGCTCTATGAAACCCTTTTCATTAAGATAGCTATTCAAGAAGGTTGGTTTAACATCCACTTGATACTATTTAAAATAAAGCAAGCAAGCAATAGCAAGTTGTAATCTGATGGACTTAGGTCTAGCTCTGATGCAAAGGTTTCATTGAAGTCTATGCCTTTTACTTGTTTATAACCTTATGCTACCAACCTAACCTTATTTCTAACTACTTGTCCATTCTCATCAGTTTTGTTCTTAAATATCCATTTAGTTCTAATGACATTTGTATTCTATGGCCTTGGAACTAATTCTGAAACTTCATTTCTTTTAAACTAATAAAGTTCATCCTACATAGCTTGAATCCAAACATCCTCTTTTAAAGCTTCCTTGATATTTTTAGGCTCAATTAAGGAAGCATAACAAGCAAAGTTTAACTGATTTCTTAGCTTGCTTCTGGTCTTCATCATGCCATCTAGACTTCCAATGATTAAGCTGGTTCGATATGCCTTTTGTATTTAAAAAGATGGATCTCTTCTCTTATCATCATTTCTGCTTAAGTTTCTATCCAAGTCTGTGCTGTCAGTTGTTGATGTTATATTTGATCTAACAGTAGTTGTTTCCTCCTTCAGAATCTTCCTTGCTATTACTGTTGACTAGTGCTAGACTTTTTGCTGTTTCTATGAAGCTGGTTATACTTTCTTCATAAGAATATTTTGCATAATCATTAAGGTCATCGAATACCACATTTATAGACTCCATTATAGTCTCAGTTCTAAGGTTATAAACATGAAATGCCTTACTATTCGGTGCATATTCCACAAAGACTCTTTCGTCACTTTTTGGATCAAATTTATCTACTGCTCTCTGTCATTTAAGATTTAATACATGCTTCCAAAAACATGAAATACTTCAGGTTAGGTTTTCTTACAATTGAGCATCACTCTAGCCATCTCTTGAAGTGTCTGGTTCTCTCTCTATAACACCATTATGTTCAACTGTTTTAAGGGCTGAGAACTCATGTACAATTCGATGGTATTTACAGAAATCAATATAGCTAACATTTTTGAACTTCTTGCCATAGTCACTTCTTATCTTATTATCCTGCCAATGTTAATGTTTTGCTTATTTTCAAGCTTAACACAGATTCTTGAAAGCTTCAACTGTGTCAGATTTTTCTCTAATAAAATAATCCAAGTGTATCAAGAGAAATCATCAATACAAACAAATATATCTCTTACTAGAAATGCTTTTAATTTGTATAGATCCCATGAGATCCATGTGAAGCAAATCAAATATTTTAGATGTGCTAGATGTGACATAGACTTATGTGATCCTCAATTTGTTTTCCTAATTGACATGGTCCACATATTTCATCAGATTTATCATTACATTTAGGAACACCTCTAACAACACCTAACTTAGTGAATCTTACCAAGTCTTTACAGTTTTAATGTCCTATTTTTTTATGCCATAATTCCAAATATGATATCCTAGCATTTCGTGTAGTTGCTACCAAGTAACAATAATAAAAAGATCTATTTCCTTCTAAAATGCATTCTCCTATATCACCTATACCATACATTTGTTCTGAGTAAAGTTAACAACGTACCTGTCATCACATATCTAACTAATGCTAATCAGATTAGCTTTCTGTCCATCAACAAGCAAAATAATTTAAAATTCAGGTAAGCCTTTAACATTTAAAGTACCTTACTAATCACTTTGCTCTTTATACCATCACCAAATGTGACATTTCTTTCCCTACATGACTCAAGAATTAAAAAAAAAAATTCTTATTTCCAGTCCTATGCTTGGAATACCACTGTTAAAATACCACATGTCATTAGAAGAATCATTAAGAGCAATAAGAGCAATATTGCAGTTTTTTTATCTTTCTTAACCTACGATTGTTGTGTCTTAGGTAACTGTTTGAATTGTTTTGACTTTTCATGCAAGAGACTCAATAATTTAAACATCTAGGTCTAATATGCCCTTTAACACAATAAAAATAACATGTTGGAATAAATCTTTTTACCTTTTCAAGGCTGGACTTAAATGAACTCAAGGGAGACACAAAAATTTCATTACTTTGTGAACTAGAACTTGACCTTTTTGAGCTAGGTTCAGAAGTGTTTCCTGATTTTGAAGCTTTCACAAACTTCGTATTTAATGAAGATGCAATGTTACCTTCTGAATAACCCAAGCCATGTTCGTTTCAACTATCTCATCTAAGACTCAAAACCTGGTCAAGTTTTGTAGACCCAATTCTAAGTTGATTAACACACCTTCTGCTTTCAACCAGTTTTGCTATAATATTCTTAACATATTTTATTTTGTCTTTCAAAACAGACTCCAATTCACTGATGAAGTTTTCAGCAAAGGCTTTTTCACATTTCGACACTATATTATCCTTCTTCAAAGTCTTGACTTCTTCTTTTTGATTCAACCATTTAGTGTAGAATGCATTATAGGTTTCTCGCAACTCCTTATAATATTCAGGATCAATTTTTGCATCTGAATGTTTATCATCAGTTCTGCGCTATTATGTTATTTTAGACATAATAGCTTTAATTTTATTAGTTACAGATGCTATGAATGCCACAAAGTTACTAATGCAATAGTAGTCATCTGAATCAGTTTTTGAGTCATCACTCCATGTAGTAAACATCCCTTTGTTCTCTTTTTTTTTTTTTTTTGAGATTAGCACATTTAGATTGAATATGCATATAACCAGAACACTCATAGCACTGAATTTTCCATTTTCTATTAAGTTGTTTGGGACTTTTCTTGTCATTCTTCTTGCTAAATTTTTTGAATTTGTCATCACTTGAGCTTGACACCTTTCCTTAATTTTTTTCTTGAAATTCTTCTTCATGAACTTAACATAATTCTTTGTTAGAAAAGCAATCTTTTTGAATCATTTTTATCAAACTCATTATTACCTTCATCATCATATTTTTCAGCCTTAACAATGAATGCAATGCTCTTACCTTTTTGCTTCCTTGTGTTATGATTAATCTCGAAATTCTGAAGAATTCTAATGAGTTCATCAACCTCATCTCGTCAATATTTTTTACTTCTTTAATGGCAGAGATCTTCAGCTAAACTTCATCATCATATTTTTCAGCCTTAAAACGAATGCAATGCTTTTACCTTTTTGCTTCCTTGTGTTATAATTAATCTCGAAATTCTGAAGAATTCTAACAAGTTCATCAACTCTTATCTCGTCAGTATTTTTTACTTCTTCAATGGTAGAGATCTTCAGTTGAAATTTGTTAGGAATTGACCCAATGATTTTACTAAAAATTTTTACATTTGCAAAAGTTTTGCCAAGCATATAGGAAAAATTTGCAATATGACACAGCTTTGAATAAAAATCAAATGTTGATTCATCCTTATGCATCATTCGATTCTTGAATTGTGAATTTAATATCATCAATTTAGATCTTTTAATAGAAGCTATACCTTCATTTTTTACCTCAAGAATGTGTAAAGTTTCTTTAGCCACTTTGAATCTCAAAATCTATCCAAAGTTGTTAAGATCAACTATTGCAAAAATCAAATTGAGTGCCTTTGAATTCCATTTGGATTGCCTGTATTCCTCATCAGTCCATTCTTCCTCAGGTTTAAGCTCTATAGCTCTAAATACATTGGTGGCATCCAACCTCTTAAAACATTAGTCCATGCTCGATCATCAAGAGATTTGATATACATCATCATCCTCACTTTCTAATAGAAATAATTACCATCATCAAGAATAGGTGGCTGTGATACAAATCCTCCATTTCGTATAAACTCCATGCCTTCAAATCAATATGATCTTTCTTCACTTGTTTGTTAGTGAACCTACTCTGATACCAATTATGAGATCTGAAACTATGGATTAGTTATACGTAATATAATAGAAAACTATAATATAAAATGGCATAGGAGAATTTACGTGGTTTAGTTATAAAACCTATATCCATGGACAACTTAAAGCTGCAATTCACTAAGTTCTTCTTTGTACAATCTTTAGCTGTGTTTATAGTAATGAGTCACTTTCATATATAAACCTAATCTTTGTAAAACAAAATCCTTACAAGATCTTAAACTATAGTGACGTTGCCCTCTCTTTGTTGTTGATAACTTAATAGTACACTATTAAGTAACATACGACAACCATGTCTGACCCTAAATTACATAAACACTCAGCTCTCAAGTTTTCACAAGTGTATATTAACTCAAACAGACTTAAACAAAATTGGTGCACGATTACAACCTCTCATACATGAGTAAAACTCTCATAAAACATAATGAAAAACACATTTCAATTTGGCATTGAAGTTGTTTCTTTTTTTCTTTTTCTTTCTTTTGAAATGTGGTACTATATAAGTTATAAAAATAACATTATATAGTGTATGAAGTTCAGTTTGCCCTTCTCATCAATATCCTATGGAATCTCAATCAAACTCAAATGATAGGTATAGGATATAAATCACTAAATTAATATCTTAATCTAATAAGGGATATCCAGTATGAATATAATACTTCCTAATAAAGACTTCTAGAAACTGTAAAATTAGGAAAGAATATAACTCATTATTTTGATTACAAGTTTGCCCAAAATCAGTGATATGCAATGCACATGCTGAGGTGTCACGTTTAACACTAACAACAACTTTGACACAAAAATTTCTTTTTAAAGTTTAAACAACATGATATTAAATATTAATGGATGTCATCATCTTTCATATCGATAAAGTATAAAAAGAAAAATTATTATAACATTGTTATTATAATAAGCTAAATTAGATGCATGCATGGTTACTTTGACAATATATTAATAAAAGCTTTCTTAACAACCGTATACACAAATATTATTTTAATATAATATTATTTACAATCAAAAAACCACATAAATTTGAATATAATGTTAACAAAAGCTTTATTTGAATGTAATCAGTTTACTTACAATACTAGCCCGAGTTAATTTGTGTATGCTTGCCAAGATTTAGACCTTGTTGACTTGTACCCTCCCTCGTGTCTATAATTCGGCTACAATGTTTTCTTATTACTTTAGAGAAGCAGATTTTTGATAGATGAATTTCCAAAAAGAAAACAAAGATGGCAAAGGCTGGCAAACAGCTAATGACTTTGTTAATTGTGCGATGTATGATTGAATTAGGGTTTTAGTAATATAATTTAATATTATATTTTTAGATAATTAAATAGCTTTATATCATTACATTAAACAATTATTTTATTTACATTAAAATGATTTTCATATTTTATATTTATAGAATATAATAATATATTATATATACATAAAAATAATATTATTTTTATATTTTTAAATATTTTGCGAGGTGCTGGTCAGATACGATATGGTGAGTAGTAAACGCATCCCCACCTTATTGTAATGTGCTGATTAATTTTTGCCCCATTCCAACCCCAATAAAGGTGGGTTCCCGTGGATCTCCACCCCCGTGATACATTTTGTCTATTCATTTGATTGACCGATTGATTATTCTTATAGAAGATGACAAATACGGAAATTGGTTATCCATAACTAAAACGATTTGAAATCAAACAAGTGTCTAACCTCACGTACAAAAAAATAGCATATACTAACTTCACATCAATAATACAAGATAGCTTAGTATTAAGCACAAATTTAATACACTACGTTCTTTACAACAATGAAAAGATATAATAACATTAATTTAATATCTTAGCAATTAAAGAAAACAAATTTAAATTTCTTAACATAATATTAAAACCAATTAGTAGCTTTCCTATTACTCTGTTTTCTCATCTTAATTCCCTCCATCACTTCCCAAGTTTATTCTCTTCCTCGATCTTCATCTCCAATTCAAGAGCAGTATTATAGGCAGTGGCTTTATAGGATAGAACATAGTTAATAGACTCTTCTAAATCCTTTAAATTAAGGGAACTCTCCATCTTTTCTTTTTAATTTTTTTCAATCCTACTAGTGCCTCCACCCTTGATTCATGTACGTATAATTTCCTTCTTTTTCTTTGTACTCAAATATGGCAACACTTATTCAGCAATGAAATCATTTGATATAAATTTAATACCACCTATTTACTCTCTATCAATGTCATCTTCTAGTCCAAAAACTGTTTCTGTAGGGACCTTTTCCTTAAGAAATTCATCAAGCTTCCTCATTTCCTTTATACTCAGCAACAAACTCAAATACACTATCAATGCTAGAATCACAAGGGAAGAAAAAAAATCATTGGCATGTGTGGCAAGCATGCCAATGCCCTTGGCTCTAAACAGGCAGACTAGAATTTCTTTAGAACAAATAGATTCATGGTATGTGAGGTGAAGATTAAGTAAAGGAAATGAGACTTAATTGAGAAATTAAGATTGCTTTTAAAGTGAAGATGAAACAAAGGTGGCATTTATTCATGGTGTTTAACCCTCTTCATACTTCATGGTGTTTAGCCCACCCCAATAAAGGCGGGCCCCCACAAATCCCGACCCTTATGATACATTTTGCCATCCCTGTTCATTGGATTGGTTGATTCATTATTCTTATATAAAATGACATATATGAAAATTGGTTATCTAGAACTAGAAGGATTAGAAATGAAACAAGTGTTTGACCTCATATACAGAAAAAAAAAAGCATGTAATAACATCACATCAATAATATAATATAGCTTATTATTAAACACAGCTTGAATGCACTATATTCTTTATAGCATTAAAAAAATATAATAACATTATAGAATCTAATAGCTTAGCAATTAAAGAAGATAAATTAAAATTTCTTAACATAATATTAAAACCAATTAGTAACTTTCCTATTACTCTAATCTCTCATCTTAATTCCGTTTATCGCTTCCCAAATTTATTCTCTTCCTCGATCTTCATCTCCAATTCAAGAGCAGTATTGTTGGCAGTGGTTCTATAGGATAGAATACTGTGAACATACTCTTCTAAATCTTTTAAGTCAAAGGAACTCTAAGTTTTTTTTTTTTTTTCAATCCCACTAGTGCCTCCACCCTTGATTTCTATACCTCCAACTTCCTTGTACTCAAATATGATAACACTTGTTCAGCAATAAAATCATTTGATCCAAATTTAATACCCCCCAATAACTCTTTATCAATGTCATTTCTCACTCTAAAAATTGCATCTATAGGGACCATTTTCCTCAAGGAATTCGCCAAACTTCTCCTCATTTCCTTTAAATTCAATAATAAACTCAAATACATTATCGATGCTAGAATCACAAGGGAAGAAATGCCAATGCCCTTAGACCTAAAGAGTTCAAAGGAAGACTTGAATTTCCTTAGAACAAACAGATCCATGTTATTGGAGGGTGAAGATTGAGTAAAGGATATAGAACTTAATTGAGGAAGATTGCTTTTGAAGTGCAAGTGAAACAAAGGTGGCATTTATACTTCATGGTGCTTAACACTCTCTATACTTCTTGGCATTTAACCCAACCCAATAGAGGCAGGCCACCACAAATCCCCACCCACGCGATACAGGTTGCCATCCCTAATAATTTAATTGATTGATTCGTTATTCTTCTCAAAAATGACAACTATGGAAATTGGTTGTCCAAAACTAAAACAATTTGAAATGAAACAAGTGTGTGTGTGTGTATATATATATATATTATATGTACGTATATGTATATGTATATAATAATAACAGTAATAGTAATATCATATCAACAATATAATATAGCTTAGTGTTTGAAACAACTTTAATACACAACATTTTTTATAACATTGAAGACATATAATAACATTAATCTAATAGCTTAATAATTAAAGACAATAAATTAAATTCTTTAACATAATATTAAAACCAATTATTAGCTTTCCTGTTACTCTATTCTCTCATCTTAATTCCCTCCATCGCTTCCCAAGTTTATTCTCTTCCTTGATCTTTATCTCCAATTCAAGAATAGTATTGTTGGCAATGGTTCTATAGGATAGAACACTGTTAACAAACTCTTCTCAATCTTTAAAGTCAAGGGAACTCTCAATCTTTTTTTTTTTTCCAATCCTATTAGTGCCTTCACCCTTGATTCCTAGATCTCCAACTTTTTTCTTTATTTCCTTTGTACTGAAATAGAGCAACACTTGCTCAAGAATGAAATCATTTGACGTAAATTTAATACCACAAATTAACTCTGTATCAATGTCATCTCTCTCTCCAAAAACTGCATCTATAGGAGCCTTTTTCTTAAGGAATTTGACATGCTTCTTCTCATTTCATTTATACTCAACAAGAAACTCAAATACACTATAAATGCTATAATGAAAAGGGAATTAAAAAAAAATCATTGGCAAGTGTGGAAAACGTGCCACTGCTTTTGGCCCTCAAAAGTTCAAAGGGAGACTTGAATTTCCTTGGAACAAACAGATCCATGGTATGGGAGGGTGAAGATTGAGTAAAGGAACAAATGACTTGAGTAAGGAAGATTTCTTTTGAAGTGAAAGTGAAACAGAGGTGGCATTTATACTTAATCATGTTTAACCCTCTCCATACTTCATGGTGTTTTACCCACCCCAATATAACTTTTTTTATTCTTTTGAACATAGGGATGGTTCCAATTATCCTAGTGTTTTGGTTTTAACTCAGATCTATCCCTGTGCTTGTTTGCAATTGATTTATTCTAGCATTATATTTTTGTTGATTATGAATCCTTTTGGTGGAACATGAATGGTTATTATAATTATATATATATATATATACATACATATATATGTATATATATATATATATATACATATATATGTATGTATATGTATATATATATATACATATATATGTATGTATATATATATATATATATACATATATATGTATGTATATATATATATATATATACATACATACATATATGTATATATATATATCACTAAAAACTTGTTGAGAAGCTTTCCACAGTCAAATTTTGTGTTTGCTCTTGACTGATGTTTTGCCAATATAAAAGTAATCTCTCAACATAACTTGAGGGTTTCAGCATACTAAATAGCCACTCAGTCTTGTTACTGTATATGTATTATTGTAGTGTTATAATTCGTCTTCCCTCCCACTTTTAAGCTTAATTTCAACTCCACCTCTGGAAAGAGTTCTGATAAAAACTCATCTTTCAGCCTTCAATAAGGAGAAGGTAATATCAGCACTCAAGTACAAGCTAGACCGGGATGGCCAGGTTTTTTATGTCTTGCCTTGCATAAAAGGTGAACCCCTACGACTAACTATATCCTGCGTTAGATTCTTGTATGCGAAATGCTTGGGCTCAAGTTTTCCCATTATTGTATTACTGTTAGAAATAGCAGAATAAAGTTTTGTTACCTGGGTTGAGTGGGATATGTAATGTAGGCTCTAATGTCGCTGAATTATATTGATTAGATTAAATTGCCTTAACTAAGATTTTGAAATAAATACAATCTTTAATTCAACTACAATTAGGAGCAATTAGGCTTCTGTTGAATGCTTTATCTGAGTGTTTGATATAAGTTTTACCAGTATTCTTATATATCAGGACTTGAAGAAGTGATGGATTTTCTTGAACAGGCATTTCCAAGTATTGATATAGCTACTGCCCATGGGCAGGTACTTCCACCTATTTGTTTTATATATGAAATTTGTTATTTTTTGGATGAGCAATTATAGAATTTTTACTCTGGCTCTTTGAGACAAGATATCCTTTTTTTGTTCAATCAAAATGTGGGCAGTCTTATATAATACGATGGCAGCTCAGCCTCGGAGAATTGAGTTTTATGCAGTAACCTTTACAAGAAACCTACACCTACTTGAAAGTTTTCCGTTCAAGCATGGATTTGGCAAAAATAATCAGTAATGTAAATCTGCTTATGTCATATGTAAATCTACTTTTGTCGTTTGCACTGCCTAAGTGCCCTCAAAAGTGAATTTGCTGATTATGTTGGAGATATAATAACATCTTTCATGAACAAGATGAGTGATGTTGAGTTAAACATGGCCTTAATATTAGTAGCTACTATAAATAGTGTTAAAATGGAATCATTTTCGATTTTCTTGCTTGCTTTTGACATGCAGAATATTGGCTCATGGGATGACTATTTGAAACAAGCTATTAACATAATACTTGATCCAAATCGTTGTTAGGT
>SNVD02007420.1:0-29262 GCA_013180625.2 Boswellia sacra
CGGAAGCGAGCAACTGATTTGTCAATCCTATTTTGCTCAGTAACAGTCCTCTCCCAAAGCTCTTGACTAAGATCATTTGCCCTTTTATGCTGGATAGCTGCCTCCTTCTTGGCTTCGGACAAGTCTGCTTTCATTCTGTCCATCTGTTCTTTCATCTCTGCCATCTTTCTTTCTATTTCTGTTAAATTGTCAAGGCAGACTTGATGTTTCCCCTTTCAGTCAGCAACCTCAGAAGTGAGATAATTAACCTCCTTGAGGAGGTTGGTGTTAGTAGACTCTCCTTGAGTTAAGGATCCTGGCGCCTACAGAAAGAAAGACAAAGAGAGGAAAACAGATGAGGCATGTCTTTCAAAGGCATAAAAAAAAAGAGAAAGGGTCTTAGTAAAACCCAACTTGAAGTATGATGCCAATCCCGACAGCGATCGCATCGAAATATGTAAGTTTTACACTCTTGGAAAGACATTAGTAGGCATGAAACATGTAGCACTTTGAGACAATTCACGAAGGTAGTCTCCACATGTCGAGCCACTTTGAAAGCCCATACTATCAAAGGTAAAATGCCTAAGTAGCTGAGAGGTTGGGGGTAACTTACTTCCAGTAGGCTTTGAGACTGCTACTTAATCCACAGGCTGAACAGAGGTTGACTTATCAGTTACAGACTTCCGTATGGGAATCTCCTTGTGACCACTGGCTTTCCTCTTCAAAGGTCCAAGATTTGGAGGACTTCCACTCCGTTTCTTCTAGGAAGGACCAGGCCTGTCATGCGCGAAGGGCTTAAGGGGCATCTTGGCTTCAAGTTGGGCAAACTGCTTCTTGGTAGGATGTGAAGGAAATAGACATGCGCAAAAATAAAATGAGTAAGAAAGCAAACACGTGCTTGATGAAGTGAGGTAAGATCAGAAAGTAATAATCAAGCTTACCTTCCGGGGGAATTGGAGGTGACAAGCCAAGACGGATCAATTGTTCCCGATCAGTGAGACTATTCACGTTCTTTGAGTCAATAGGTAGCTTGAGTACCTCTTGCAAGTCGTTTCTTTCTTTTTGAGATAAAAGTGGGCGTTTGGTCCAAGGAGCTGCAATAAAAAAAAAAAAAAGAAAAAAAGGGGGTCAGTTGATCAAAGTTTTTATAATGAAAATAGATAAGGTATCATTATAATAGGGTACCACAAAAACCAAAACGCCTCCTAATCGTCAACTTCTCTCCCTTTGGATGGGCACCTTCTTGATACTTCCAACTGCCACCACACCAGAATTGTTTATACTTCCATTGTTTCACATGTGAGGGAATGCTAAAAAGGCGGTTGGGGTCATCTGTCTTCCCTTGCTGAGATATGTAATAGTAACCTGTTTTCTCTCCGTTCGGTGGGTGAATGGAAAAAATGTACTTAACATGGTTGGTGGTAGGATCACCAAGACTTGCGCTTCTGAATAAACTTTGAAATGCTATCTGAAGTCTCCATCCATTGGCCGACAATTGGGTAGGGGCAATGCCCATAACATCGAGCATCCGTCGAACATAATCATCAAGAGGCACCCGGAGACCAGCTCTTAGTAATTCTAAGCTTAAGCCGATGACACCTTATGGTGGCCTACTCCATCGATCACCTTTCCTTAGAAGAAATAGGATAACTGAATCCGAAATAAGGAAATGGGCTCTATATATTTTTAATCGGTCACCCTATAGTTGATTATCAATATGGTCAGCCTCCCACCACTTTTCAACTTCATGGTCACTATCTGAGGTAGCAGAGGACGACCAGTCGCTCTCCCCCTCAGCATCTACCACCTTGTGATTAACAAGATTATGCCCTAGCTCACGATCCTGATCGAAAAATTTATGATAAAACTCATTAACCTCTTTACGGTTAGTCGCAGGATCCTTATTTCTTGTAGACTAGGTTTGATGACTCGGTTCCCCCCGTAGCACTGTCACAGTAGTTTTAATTCTAGCCATCTGCACAGTTAAAGAGGAGTCGTTAGTCATCAAACCAAGTCTACTAAGGAAGGAAAGAGATGAAAGAAAAGAAATGCTAAGGGACTATATTGAAAGCTTTCCAAAATAGCCCTTGAAAAATACTTTTTGCCCTTGAAAAGGAAAATATCAAGTTGGTCCTTGACCAAAAGAATATAGTTGGTTTTCTTTTAAAAAAAAATTTTGGGAGGTGTGCAAGTTTTAGGATTTTGCAAAATGCCCCCTATTCATAGTTTTCAAAAATCGCAAAATAACCCCTCTTTATAAGTTTTCTAAAGTGGCAGAAAGACCCCTACAAGCGAAGTTTCCAAAAATTGTGAAAACACCCCTGCACTAAAAAAACGAAGTTTCCAAAAATTACAGAAACACCCCTGCAACTAAAAAATGAAGTTTCTAAAATTTGCAGAAACATCCCCATGACTAAAAAACAAAGTTTCAAAAAATTACCAAAACACCCCCGTAATTATTTAAATTTTTCGAAGATGCCCCTACAAGTTACGTAGCCTCCGCATGCCGCATGCAACGCGCCCACTTCAGTTTTAGTTGCAGGGGTCTGTTGATACTTACAACTGTTGATGCACGATTTTCAGACGGCCGGAAAGCGGGTCGGAGCTCGAATTGTACGTCGGGTTCAATCCTGAGAACAAAGAAAAATAGTCAGGGGTACCGGCGGTGATGCCAGTGAAAACCCTCCGACGCTCAAGTCAGTTTCCAGCACTCCGAAATTTTCTGGGAGAATTTCCTAGAGAGAGAAGCTCTCAAAAGCAAAGGAAATTTAGAGAGAGAATGAGTTCAGAAAAGTGTGCATAACTTGAGTAAAAGTTTGGAGGGTTTATATAGGCATTACGAGAAGTCATCGCGGGACCTAGATAATATGCCTAAATAACGGGCTTCAGTAATGGGCTTACTGTATTAGATTTAATTGAGGCCCAATTTTGTTATGGCCATCACAGAAGTCTCCCCAGGCCCAAGTCGACTAACGGGTCGACGTAGGGACGATTTAGTTATTTAGGGCTATAAATTAAATATTAGTAGAAGGCCCAAATAGTGAGTTTAATCACACATACAAATCTAATGCGACTTGAACCCTAGAGGGCGTCACGGAGATAGAAATCATATAATTAACGATTGTTGATACGGACTTTCCATCTATAAAATCTATTTTATGTCTTTATTGCCGCTGCCCTTCATAATAAAGTCCCTAGTATGTCACCATAAAATAAGAAGTCAAAGTTGGGAAGTGATCGTTAGGGTAGCCACACAAGGTGTTCCAAATAAACAAGGACTAAGGTAAATTTCCCGTCTTCTTTCTCTCTTTAATGGACATTATTCCTTTGATTTGCACCGTCTCTCAGAAAGTTGTAGCAGGTAAGGCTCACATCAAAGCGGAAGTACTCGAAAGTCAAGCAGTGTAGGCGGTTCAGAGCAAGTAGAATTCTCTAGTCTAAGCAAAAATTTTCCAGAACCAGAAAAGCTTTCCAGCCGCCACTGGTAAGCACTTCTTTCTTGCGTATAGTAAGTGCATGTTTGAAAAAATTTTATTGTAGCAAAAAGTCTACATGATGGAGATGTGCAACCACTTAGAAAAAAAAAACTTTATTGGATCAACATGAACAAAAGTCTACATGTGCGGCCACTTAGAATGCATGGATTAGGCTTAATTTATTGTGGTTGTTACTGTTTTTTTTATTCGTTTTTAATCAATGTAACTCTATTTCCTCCTTTAAATTCTTTACGTATAATGCCCTACATGTGTACATGTGGTTGTGCAAGAGCATGCATGCGTTTGCATGATTCTTCTATTGTGTGTTCGGGTGTGAAAGAAAAAATGAGAAGCAATTAGAGAGGCTACCAGAATGTGTTTCTTCCACTAGGTGAGTGTGAAAGCGTGTGCCCTGCGTGAGGAAGATGAGAAGGAAAGCCGCTGGATGAGCATTGAGAAAAATGGGTCGAGTAGTGAGTGTTGAGTATGCAAGGAGAGAAGGGTGAGCACACAAGGGGTGAAGGGCGAGCGGTAAGAGGTGAAAATTCATGGCTTTGTGCCATTGAGCCCGCAAGGGGCGAGAGGCGAGCTCCCAAGGGCGAGGGGAGAATCAAGCTCGCGCGAGCGAGCTGCATGCTTCATGGGAGGGGAGAGCTCGCGCGGAGCGTGCTGCGTGAGCAGGGAGAGCCCGCGAGGGGCGAGCTGTGTGCAGGAAGGGTCAAGCTTGCGCGGGTGAGCTGTGATGCACGCAGGGGAGAGCCCGCTTGCAAGGGCGAGCTGCAGGCCGCATGCGAATGCGCGTAGGGGAGAGCAAGCTCGCGAGTGCGAGCTGCAAGCCACATGCGAATGCGCGCAAGGGAGAGCCAAGCTCGCGAGGGCGAGCTGTATGCCGCATGAGAAGGAAAAGCCCGTGCGGGCATGCTGCGTGCGCAGGGAGGGTCAAGCTCGCGCTGGCGAGCTGCATGCGGCATGCGAAGGCTACGTGATATACAGGGGCCTCTCCAAAAATTTTGAAAACTTCATTTATTAGTTGTAGGGGTGTTTCTGCAAATTTTGAAAACTTCGTTTTTTAGTGCAGGGGTGTTCCTGCGACTTTTGAAAACTTAATTTTTACTTATAGGGGTGTTTCTGCAACTTTTGAAAACTTCATTTGTAGGGGTCTTTCTGCCACTTTGGAAAACTTATGAAGAGGTGTTATTTTGCAAATTTCGAAAACTATGAATATGGGTCTTTTTTGCCAATTTCGAAAACTATGAACAGGGGGCATTCTGCCAGTTTTGAAAACTATGAACAAAGGGTATTTTGCAAAATCTTAAAACTTGCACATCAACCCAAAATTTTCGATTTTTTTTTTAAAGACCAACTATATACTTTTGGTCAAGGACCAACTTGATATTTTTCTTTTCAAGGGTGAAAAATATTTTTCAAGTGCTATTTAAAAAGTTTTTAATATAGTCCCTTAGCATTTCTTTTCTCTCATCTCTTCCCTTCCTTAGTAAACTTGGTTTGATGACTAACGACTCCTCTTTAACTGTGCAGATGGCTAGAATTAAAACTATGACAGTGCTACGGGAGGAACCAAGTCATCAAACCAAGTCGACAAGGAATAAGGATCCTGCGACTAACCGTAGAGAGGTTAATGAGTTTTATCAGAATTTTTTCGGTCAGGATCGCGAGTTAGGGCGTAATTTTGTTAATCCCAATGTGGTAGAGGCTGAGGGGGAGAGTGACTGGTCGTCCTCTTCCACCTCAGATAGTGATCCTGAAGTTGAACACTGGTGGGAAGTCAAGCAAGGAGATTCTAACTCATCATCTTCATATATAAGTCTAAGTGAGCTTCTCGCAACTTGATCATAAATGAGTCTTTAAAGATAAACGAATGGTAATGGGGTAAATTGAGTACTTTATTGATAATCTCTTTATAGGTCTCCATATGGGAGTTGTTTTACATGCATAAGTCCATATAAGGAGTTATTACATATATAAAGAGATCATGGATAATACTTTTTTAAGTACTCAATATTTCATGGATGACGAAGCAACCTCCCATCCATGGTGACCAGTCTGTAGATGCCTGGTCAAATGACTGCTTTGACTCGATAAAGACCCTCCCAGTTAGGCCTCAATGCTCCATCAGTGGGATCTCATTTTACTTGGTAGTACTTGCCCATTTAGCTTATGCCCACGGAAGGTTCTCCTCGAATCATCAATAGCTTATGTGCCTTCTCTTTAAAAGCCATGTTATAGCATTCTCAAGAGGCTTGCTGTTCTCCTCTAACTTCTCCTATCCCCGAAGGTGTTGGAAACTTCAAGATATGATGATAGACACCCATTACTGCTTTGAAGTCATAAAGTGATGGTCGTCCAAGAATGGTGTTATAAACACCCGGATGATCTACCACGAGAAAATTCACCATCTTGGTTGTCTGTAAGGAGCCTTCTCCCAAGGTCACAGGTAACGAAATTACTCCTTCGGGAATAACCTTTCCTCCAGCGAATCCCATCAGAGAAGTTTGGATGCCTCTCATATCTCTACGGTTAAGACCCAATCGATCAAATGCATCCAATGACATTATGTCAGCTGAGCTCCCGTTGTCAATCAATACTCTTTTTAACCTTTTATTGGCCACAATTACGGTGAGGACCAAGGCATCATAATGAGGATGATGGATACCATGAGCATCTTGAGATGAAAAAGAGATAACATCATGATCCCTAGCATTGGTAGAAGAAGCCATCAAGTTGACTTCATAACGAGGGAGATCATATCTTGCTTGCCTAGCTAGGTGCCTTCGGGCTTGGGCACTTGGACCAGCCACTACTCCACCAAAAATCGTGGCTACTTCTTCTAATAGTTCTTTCCATTTGTCATTCTTGCTAGACGGTTCGAGGGGGCGATAAATGTATTCTTGTAGCTGGCCACCCTTGATAAGACTCTCAATTTGTTTCCTCAATTCAAAGCAATCTGCAGTGTCATGACCATGAGCCCAGTGGAAATGGCAAAACTTTCTCTTATCTCTTGCTCTTGGATCCGACCGTAAGGAGGCAGGTTCTTTCAGTAGACCCTTATCTTTGATTTCTTTCAAGATATCTTGCTGTGGCATGTTAAGTAATTTGAAAGTACGGTGTTCCTCCTAAGGTCGATCATGATGCTCTTGGCGGGGTTGGGTGGATGACCTTTACAACAAGAAGCGATCATTTCTGAATGTATCTCGCGCAAAGCGTCGATCCGAGATTGACCTTCGATTTCTATCATGATGTTCTCTTCTGTGATTATCATATGGTCATCTATCTGTACGTAAGGAATTAGGCATCACCGGAGTCTGCCTAGGGTAATTTGCTTGATAAATTTCCTCTGCATCAGCATGGCTAGAGATCCTTGCTAATGCTTCTTGGTACGTGCGTGGGAGGTTAACAGAGAATTCCCATGCTAAAGGGAGCTTCCCTTTGATTCCTTGAACCAAACCTTGCATAGCGTAACCATCATTGAATAGATCCACTTGGGCAACCTCCCGCTGGTATCTGTCCACAAATGCACGGAGGGATTCATTACGACCCTGCTTGATTGAAAGAAGGCTCTGTGCTAGTCAACTTCTTGTCTTTATATTGCTAAAGTGCGTGAGAAAACTACGAGCAAGCTCATCAAAGCTGGAGATGGATGTGGCTGGTAACCTCCTATACCATTGCTTAGCTGATCCTCCAAGGGTAAGAGAAAAAGTTATACACATTATTGCTCCTGAGACCCCTTGTATCTCCATATGACAAATAAAAGAGTCTAAATGCTCTCAGGGGTCAGTTGTCCCTTGGTAAAGCTCAAGTTGTGGCATCCGAAATCGTTACGGGTATCTTTCCCTTAGAATATCTTAAGCAAAGGGTGATTCCTATTGTGGACGACCATCCTCTTCTCCTCCTGAACGCTTAATCAACTTCTCCAGTTTATGAATTTTCTCATCCATTTCTCGCTTGAATTCCGCATAATGATTATCTGATGTTTCCTCTTCTAGGACATCCATTGGAATAACATCTGGGCGATGATCCTTACTTCTAGGTGGTGAGTTAGGACGATTTCTTTTTGATTGGAAGTTGCCCCTTGGAGCGTAAGGACCATGATAAGAATAGGCTAGCTGATCAACATTACTTCCTTCTAGTCCTTGCTCGACACTTGTATGACGCTTTTTATTTAAAAAGTGACAAAGGTCTACTGCTTCCAATCGTTGTTCAGATATGATGAGTGGAGGAGGAGGGATCTTTGGGCGACCATCTTCTCCTTGAACAATAGGATAGGAAAGATTTGGTTGAATGACCTGCTGGAGAGGTAATCCAGTGGTCTGGGCGACCAGGTCAGTATATCCACCGACATCAGTTGGGATATTAGCTACCATCATAGCATTCCTTGGGGTGTTTCCAGTAGCATTTCCAGCCTGTTGAGTACTCTGTCCAAAAGCTTGATTGAACATGGTCACCATGCAGTTCATTTGCTCACCAAAATTTCGCATGGTATGCTCCATAGTAGTCAATCGACTCGTCTTGCCTTTCTTTGGTCTCCTAGGTAGAAGTCGGGGTTGCTTGGGATTAAGGGCCGTCCTAGAGGATATTACTAAAGCTCTCCCAGTATCAACTACCCTTCGACGTCGGGGAGAGGCTTCTACTTCGATTTCTTCGTCAACCTCTTGGGAGGTTGAGTGTTGGGATGCATGACTCATGATGTGTTTGATTATGTTCGGATGGGAGTAACAACTAAATAGGCTTAGATTGTCATTTCCCACAGACGGTGCCAACTGTTGATGCACGATTTTCGGACGGCCGAAAAACGGGTCAGAGCTCGAATTGTACGTCGAGTCCAATCCTGAGAACAAAGAAAAATAGTCAGGGGTGCCGGCGAAAACCCTCTGACGCTCAAGTCAGTTTCCGGCACTTCAAAATTTTTTGGGAGAATTTCCTAGAGAGAGAAGCTCTCAAAAACAAAGGAACTTTAGAGAGAGAATGAGTTCAGAAAAGTGTGCATACCTTGAGTAAAAGTTTGGAGGGTTTATATAGGCATTAGGAGAAGTCATCGCGGGACCCAGATAATATGCCTAAATAACGGGCTTCAGTAATGGGCTTACTGTATTAGATTTAATTGAGGCCCAATTTTGTTATGGCCATAACAGTAGTCCCCCTTGGCCCAAGTCGAATAACGGGTCGACGTAGGGGCGATTAAATTATTCAGGCACATAATTTAAGTGTATCAGTGAGCAAGCCCAAAGATGTAAATTTATTATGTATAAGGGTTCTATGTGGCATGAACCTTAGGTAGGTGCCACATATGATAATGAGCTAGTGAGCTCCCTACGAAGGAAAGTTTTAGATAATATGTGATAATTGTATTTCAACTTGGTTTGCTAAAAATTTGTAAAAGGGTAAATTATGATTGAGTGGAGATGTGGGATGTAAAGTTAGGCAAAATGCATATAAGGGCTTGATGATGAAATGACCACATGAGAGAAGGAAAGTGAGTGGAGAAATAAAATAAAAATGTAGTAGTGGAGTGCATGCATCAAAAAGTGAGGCCTAGTTGGCGAGAGGCAAGCGGGTGAAGGGCAAACAAGGGGCAGTACCCAAGCAACCATGGGCGAGCTCGCGAGGGGCGAGCATGCGAAGGGCAGGCTCGCAAAGGGCGAGCTGCATGCGAAGGGCGAGCATTCCTTGGCCTAAGAATATAAATCATCCAAACAAATAAAATAATCTATCTTGGCTGTGGAATGCATGATTTTTAATATGTCACATGTAAGTGAAAATTTCTTCAAACAAATATAAAGAATGTTGAAGGCTTTGCATTATAAAAACGTATCAAAAAGGAGGTTTGGTAATGAATGACTTGAAACACTTTAATATAATGGGAATATATTAGTAGTGTAAGCATGTGGCATGAGATTTAATATTGCATGAAGCATGTAAATAATATGATATAATATAGGAAGACAAAACCGTTTGAGTCATGATACCAGGTGCAATAATCATGTTCTATTAAACAAATACATATATATCATAAGTGCATGGACCCGTGGGAGTGGCATACAAAATGATGGCAAATAATATTTAATTAATTACCAAACATGCTAGGAGACGTAATGGACTTAAACTAATTGAATATAGCTTGTGTTGAATATTTTAAAACAAGTTCCAGGCAGTAAACATGAACGGAACCTTGGTCGTGGGTATACTTTGACAACCCAATTCAGAGCTGTTAAAACAATGTGAAATATAATGAACACACCAACTAGGCTAGAGACAACACAATGAAATACGTAGGTTTATGTAAAATATAAGGGATTTAGACGCATGAAGCTCAAGAACCAAAGTGAGTTGCTATGGTTCAACATATTTGTGAAACTAAAAGTGATCATGGTTGTGCTTAAGCATACTTGGGAACGTGATGAAGGGTGGGTGAGTGATAAATGAGTGGGAAGGCTCATGGAACGTGATGACTTACTGCATGAGGAAAGTGAGGGGAGTTGAAAGTGGGTGAGTTACGACTATGTGAGTGGCGAGCTCATGGAGTTAAAGGTGGGCGAGCGATAACCATACGAGGGGCAAGCAATAAACACATGAGAGACGACCATATAAGAAGAGAAAGGCGAGATGCATGAGAAGGGCGAACTCCCAAAGGTGAGGGCTGAGTTTGCAAGGGTGAGAGGCGAATGAACGAGGGGAGGTCGAGCATGTGAAGGGCAGGCTCACGATAGGCGAGCTGCATGCGAAGGCCGGGCTCGCGAGGGGCGAGCTGCAGGCGAAGACCGAGCTCGCGAGAGGCGAGCTGCACGCAAATGGAGAGACTGAGAGGGGCGAGTTCGCATGGGTGAGAGGCAAATGAACGGGGGGAGGTCGAGCATGCGAAGGGCGGGCTCGTGATGGGCGAGCTGCAGAATTGTTTACCTTCTTGATACTTCCAACTGCTACCACACAAGAATTCTTTATACTTCCATTTTTTCACATGTGAGGGAATGCCAAAAAGGCGGTTGGGGTCATCTGTCTTCCCTCGCTGAGATATGTAATAGTAACTTGTTTTCTTTCCGTTCGGTGGGTGAATGGCAAAAATATACTTAACATAGTTGGTGGTAGGATCATTAAGACCTACGCTTCTGAATAAACTTTGAAATGCTATCAGAAGTCTCCATCCATTGGCCGACAATTGGGTAGGGGCAATGCCCATAGCATCGAGCATCTGTCGAACATAATTATGAAAAGGCACCCGGAGACCAGTTCTCAGTAATTCTAAGCTTAAGTCGATGACACCTCATGGTGGCCTACTCCATCGATCACCTTTCCTTGGAAGAAATAGGATAACTGAATCCGAGATAAGGAAATAGGCTCTATATATTTTTAATCGGTCACCCTGTAATTGATTATCAATATGGTCAGCCTCCCACCACTTTTCAACTTTAGGGTCACTATCTGAGGTAGCAGAGGATGACCAGTCGTTCTCCCCCTCAGCATCTACCACCTTGTGATTAACAAGATTATGCCCTAGCTCACGATCCTGATCGAAAAAATTCTGATAAAACTCATTAATCTCTTTACGGTTAGTCGCAGGATCCTTATTCCTTGTAGACTGGGTTTGATGACTCGGTTCCCCCTGTAGCACTGTCATAGTAGTTTTAATTCTAGCCATCTGTACAGTTAAAGAGGAGTCGTTAGTCATCAAACCAAGTCTACTAAGGAAGGGAAGAGATGAAAGAAAAGAAACGCTAAGGGACTATATTAAAAGCTTTCCAAAATATCCCTTGAAAAATACTTTTTGCCCTTGAAAAGGAAAATATCAAGTTGGTCCTTGACCAAAAGAATATAGTTGGTTTTCTTTTAAAAAAAAATTTTGGGAGGTGTGCAAGTTTTAGGATTTTGCAAAATGCCCCCTATTCATAGTTTTCAAAAATCGCAAAATAACCCCTCTTTATAAGTTTTCTAAAGTGGCAGAAAGACTCCTACAAGCGAAGTTTCCAAAAATTATGGAAACACCCCTATAACTAAAAAACGAAGTTTTCAAAATTTACAAAAACACCCCCATGACTAAAAAACGAAGTTTCAAAAAATTATCGAAACACCCCCGTAATTATTTAAATTTTTTGGAGAGGCCCCTGCAAGTTACGTAGCCTCCGCATGCCGCATGCAACGCGCCCAGCGCCTCGCGGGCTCTCCCCTGCGCGCCCAGCGCCTCGAGGGCTCGCCCCTGCGCGCCCAGCGCATCGCGGGCTCGGCCCTGCGCGCGCCCAGCGCCTCGCGGGCTCTCCCCTACGCACATGTAGCTCGCCCCCGCGAGCTTGACTCTCCCCTCGCCTCTCGCCCATCACGTACGAGCTCGCCGCATGCTTGCCTTCGTTCCCGCATGCATGCTCTTGCGCAACCACATGCACACGTGGTTGGAAATTGTTTTACCTAAGCCTTTTTCTTAAAATTTCCAGTGCTTTATAGTTAGCCGCCACCTTACTTCCATAGTGGCTACTTGGATAAAAAAAATTTTTTTGCTTTTAAACCTACATGCTATGGTCCCGCAGCCATGTATCCCACCTTTGTGTACCATGCTTGCGTATTTAAAACTTTTCAGAAAGACATGTTGGGCAAACATGCATTTAGTCTACGTTTTTCTCAAAGCCGTAATCTTTGAATATTATTCATTGAATAGAGAAGGGAGAAGAAAAACTTTACCTCCTACTGTGATTGTTTGGAGCACCCCATGCAGCAACCTTTCGGACTTGCCTCCTCTAAAGAAGTAAGTTGTTCCTTGTGGCGGCTCTCTTATCACCTCCCAACTTTGATTTCTTGCTTTGCGTCGACACACTAGGGTTTCTAAGACTTGCGGCAAGGATATTAGAAAAATTCAAAGAGATTTTATATGTATAGACGAAAAATCTGCATCATATTTGTTAATTATATAATTTCCATCTATGTGACGCCCACCTAGGGTTCAAGTCACATTAGATTTATATGTGTGATTAAACTCACTATTTGGGCCTTCTACTAATATTTAATTTATAGCCCTGAATAACTAAATCGTCCCTACGTCAGCCCGTTAGTCGACTTGGACCTGGGGGGACTACTGTTATCGCCATAACAAAATTGGGCCTCAAATAAATCTAATACAGTAAGCCCATTACTAAAACCCGTTATTTAGGCATATTATCTGGGTCCCATGATGACTCCTCCTAATGCCTATATAAACCCTCCAAACTTTTACTCAAGGTATGCACACTTTTCTGAACTCATTCTCTCTCTAAATTTCCTATGCTTTTGAGAGCTTCTCTCTCTAGGAAATTCTCCCATAAAATTCCGGAGTGTCGAAAACTGACTTGAGCATCGGAGGGTTTTCCCCGGCACTACCGCCGGCACCCCTGACTATTTTTATTTGTTCACAGAATTAGACCCGACATACAGTTCGAGCCCTGACCCGCTTCCCGGCCGTCTGGAAATCGTGCATCAACATGCGGCATACAGCTCGCCCTCGCGAGCTTGGCTCTCCCCTGCGCGCAATCGCATGCGGCCTGCAGCTCGCCCTCGCGAGCTTGCTCTCCCCTGCGCGCATTCGCATACGGCCTGCAGCTCGCCCTCGCAAGCTGGCTCTCCCCTGCACGCATCGCAGCTCGCCCCGCGCACAGCTAGCCTCGCGGGCTCTCCCTTGCACACCCAGCGCCCTCGCGGGCTCTCCCCTGCGCGCATCACAGCTCGCCCGCGTGAGCTTGACCCTTCCTACGCACAGCTCGCCCCTCGCGGGCTCTCCCTGCGCACGCAGCACGCCCCGCGCGAGCTCTCCCCTCGCATGAAGCATGCAGCTCGCCGCGCGAACTTGATTCTCCCCTCGCCCTTGGGAGCTCGCCTCTCGCCCCTTGCGGGCTCAATGGCACAAAGCCATGAATTTTCACCTCTTACCGCTCGCCCTTCACCCCTTGTGTGCTCACCCTTCTCTCCTTGCACGCTCAACACTCACTACTCGACCCATTTTTCTCAATGCTCATCCAGCGGCTTTCCTTCTCATCTTCCTCACGTAGGGCACACGCTTTCACACTCACCTAGTGGAAGAAACACATTCTGGTAGCCTCTCTAATTGCTTCTCATTTTTTCTTTCACACCGAACACACAATAGAAGAATCATGCAAACGCATGCATGCTTTTGCACAACCACATGCACACACATAGGGCATTATACGTAGAGAATTTAAAGGAGGAAATAGAGTTACATTGATTAAAAACAAATAAAAATAAACAGTAACAACCACAATAAATTAAGCATAATCCATGCATTCTAAATGGCCGCACATGTGGACTTTTGTTCATGTTGATCCAATAAGGTTTTTTTTTTTCTAAGTGGTTGCACATCTCCATCATGTAGACTTTTTGCTTCAATAAAATTTTTTCAAACATGCACTTACTATACGCAAGAAAGAAGTGCTTACCAGTGGCGGCTGGAAAACTTTTCTGATTCTGGAAAATTTTTGCTTCGACTGGAGAATTCTACTTGCTCTGAACCGCCTACACTGCTTGACTTTCGAGTACTTCCGCTTTGATGTGAGCCTTACCTGCTACAACTTTCTGAGAGGCGGTGCAAATCAAAGGAATAATGTCCATTAAAGAGAGAAAGAAGACGGGAAATTTACCTTAGTCCTTGTTTATTTGGAACACCTTGTGCGGCTACCCTAACGATCACCTCCCAACTTTGACTTCTTATTTTATGGCGACATACTAGGGACTTTATTATGAAGGGCAGCGGCAATAAAGACATAGAAGAGATTTTATAGATGGAAAGTCCGTATCAACAATTGTTAATTATATGATTTCCATCTCCGTGACGCCCATCTAGGGTTCAAGTCGCATTAGATTTGTATGTGTGATTAAACTCACTATTTGGGCCTTCTACTAATATTTAATTTATAGCCCTGAATAACTAAATCGTCCCTACGTCGACCCGTTAGTAGACTTGGGCCTGGGGGGACTACTGTTATGGCCATAACAAAATTGGGTCACAATTAAATCTAATGCAATAAGTCCATTACTGAAGCCCGTTATTTAGGCATATTATCTGAGTCCCGCGATGACTCCTCCTAATGCCTATATAAACGCTCCAAACTTTTACTCAAGTTATGCACACTTTTCTGAACTCATTCTCTCTCTAAATTTTCTTTGCTTTTGAGAGCTTCTCTCTCTAGAAAATTCTCCCAGAAAATTCCAGAGTGTCGGAAACTGACTTGAGCGTCGGAGGGTTTTCGCCGGCACCCCTGACTATTTTTCTTTGTTCTCAGGATTGGACCCGACATACAATTCGAGCTCCGACCCGCTTTCCGGCCGTCTGGAAATCGTGCATCAACATTAATATTTAGATCTAAACATTTTAATTGTTAAGTGATAAATAGAAGAAAACAAACACCACCTTAGTGTTGATAATGGATTTTGATACAGATAATTATTATTATATTAAAAATTTTTGGAGTAAAATGTTAGGTTTTTATTTTATACTTAATTTTATTTAATATGTTAAAATATTTTATTTAATTGTTATTCTTTTATTTTGTTCTGCGTTTGATATACTATTATTAGGGGTCATAATTAAATGTGATGCAAAAGTTCTTGTCGAATTCATGTTGATTAACTGAAACCTCTCAATCAAGGAGTTAAATAATGCATCTCACCAATTGGAATTTCCAACAGACATACATAGATATATATTACCATGGAATGGAAATTGATAAATCTCAGTTACACTTGCTTAAACGAGTTTGTAAAAGACAGATCTGGAGCAACTCACTAACAACACAGAAGTTTTGGCTTACCTGCAGAAGAGGTAGAAACAGATATAGACAAATATAAGTTAAGTGGTTCATGGGATTGAATTTTTCAATCAAACTTTACAAGAGAAAGAAAGAAAGAAAGATCACTATTGCAAAATAAATCACTGAAGCCAGCTCACCAAGAAATGATGCATCTCGGAAGATGTCAAATATTCACACTGGGAGATAAATTCATGTATTAATAAAAAGCACATTTGAAAGGATGCAAGATAATAGATGGTAGACAGAAAATTATATATGATAGCAGTGGCCATTAATTACCATTTATATATTCATATATTTCTCATATCAATATAAGGCATAAATTACTCAAGAAAAGCTTGCATGCGTGCCAGTGGTGCTGGCCGAAAATGAAAAAATCTCAACTTCTAGTTACCCTTAAAAAAGTTTCTGCACATGCCTACAGAAGTGGTCTCCAAGGGAAATAAATTACTAGAGCTTCACAGACATATATATAGTAGTATCGATATGACATCTCAACAGCCCAGAAAGAACATTAAATAAAACTAGCAGATTAGATCAAAATATGTAAGATAACTGTTGCGAGATTATCTATTTGAAACTTAACCAGTACAAATTCGGCATGATGTTAATTCTCTATGATCCTATCTATTTAATAAGGAAATCTTTTTGCTATAAAAAATATGGTTGAAGAGATCAATTAGTTCACTTTAGAAAATTGGTCAAATGAATGATGTGATACACATTTCAAAAGTTTAAAAACTAAGGTTGCTTGTTCCAAACAACAACACAAGTTGCACAACGTAAAATTTCATCCAAATTAACTTTATTGGCATAACTTTAATAAGAAAATGACAACAAAAATAATAAGAGGAGAAACTATATTACCTTTGATCAATGGCAATTACAGCTGTTTTAAATTTTAGTAAGAATTACAGATTTCGTTAAGAAAATGTAGATGTTGCGGATGTGAGAAATTAATCTTGTGCCATTCCTCGCCTTTCTCCTTGTAACATTCTTCTAGTTTATGTTCTTATACTGGAGAAATGGGAGTAAATTAATAAGATTGTGATGAAAAATATATTATGGTATCCATTTCAGGGGGCAATTTGTCCAATAAGTTGAATATATATTAGTCTATGAGATGATACCACACGATGGTTATGACGCTTTTAAACCATGAATATATTCTTTTTAATATAGAGAGAACGATGCTAATGGAATATATCTTGAAGGAAATTATTATTTTTAAATAATGTTTTCTTTTAATTATCATGTTTACATATACTATAATTATATTTGACAATAGTTATCTAGTAACTATTATCATGATCAGGCTAGTGTTTATACTATTCGTTGCAAATATTTAATTACTAGCTGTTCTTCAGAAAGCTTAATAGATCATATATATACATATATCCTGATCCTTTTCAGAGCTTTTTATTCAAAATATTTTCCTTTTCTAGAGTAGATTTTATACGTTTTGATATATATCAAATGCTTATTTAAAAAGTAATGAAACAAGAATTCATTTCATCATCAGCTATATTATATATATATATATATATATATATATATATATATATATATATTATCAATTAGCAACCTTGAAATAAAAAGGATGCATATGTATGCATTTTACAACTACTGCCAAGAGTGTTAAAATCCAATTCATTACAAGTGTTGCTTGCTTTTCTTCATAAAGCTTAATAGATCAGATATTAATATATACACAACTTAAATTCATTAGATTAATAATGTCAATGTACGTGCACAAAAGCGTTTGTCTAATTAGCTCCTTGATCGACCACCCTCACCACGTACAATGCGCACGTCAATGGCATCTTTTTCCACTTTTCCCCTTTGCGGAAATACACAAATGCAGTAGTCATCGTCACAAACGTTGTTACACCGGCACACAGCTCCCCACCCTTTAATCCACTTTCGCCCATCTTTCCAGCTTACAACCTTTCCAGCCCATTTTGATCCAAACTCATTGCGAAAGGTAATTCTTTTTGCTAGTTTAAACATTCCAAATTCTCTCAACACATATTCTGGAACAAACTGCATTTTCATCAAAACATAAAATAAAACTCTACCTATAAATCATATATAACCTATTGAAAGAGTTTGCATTTTGGCATGTAAAAACTTCAACATTAATATATAATGAAATTAGGGAGGGAATATTTTGGCACAAGACTAGACATAATTTTTTAGTCATTGATTTACAAAATCCAATTGTTAAGATAATTGATGAGTTAACAATATTACATACATCTTGTTAACCTTCAATATCAATCATTAGATTTTGTGAGATCAATGACTATAAATTTATGTCAATAAATTGTGTTAAAATATCCCTTACCATGAAATTAATATTGCAGTTTATAGAGAGAGGAGTTGAGATAAGATCATTAATTACCAAGACGTCCTTCCTATTCTCCCTTAATTGTGTCACGAAGTAAGGATTTCCAGTTTGAACATATTTATTCAACTCAGATCTCAAGACATCATTATCTCCTTGGTGAACTCCAGTCCCAAGAATAGAAGCCCTTTTCTTAGATCCTCCTAAATGAAATTAACAACATGACATATACATGCACATGAAAATCTTTTAAATGAAGAGAAAATTATTATATATGTCAATATTGTTTTGCCTTTTTTTCCACCAATCTTTCTGCCTCTCTGCTTCCTGTTCTTGATAATTATTGCTTCTGTATTCTCCTCCTCCTCCTCCTCCTCTTTTTCGTCGTCTTCATTGTTTCCACTACCATGAATCGCATCAACATCAATGGAAATGTCACTGGCCTCTTTATCTTCTTTCTCTACTTCCTCCTCCTCTTCGTCGCATGCATCAACATCAATAACAATGTTGTCGCCGCCCTCTTCATTGCATGCATCAACATCAATAGCAATGTTGTCGATGCCCTCTTCATCTTCTTCCTGATCCTCTTCCTCCTCCATCTTCATGATCTCTACATATTCAATGCCCATATTATGTCTGGTGCTCATTCTCTTCTCCAAACCAGACATTGCAAAAATCCTGACATCAAATCGGTGATTACCATCATACCTAAAAAATAACATATCTCTATGTTCAATGGAATTATCTCGAACAAAGTTCAACCAGCCATCCATAAAGAATACCCCATCTTCAGTGTACTCCATCTTCACATACCAAACCTTTTCCATTTGACTTCGCTTTCGGAGCTCTGCCTTCTTTGGTGCTCCATTTAAGTGTTCTAACAAAGCATCAGGGATTTTCTACATATATGGAAGAAATTAATGGCACATCAATCACAAATAAAAATGCCGATAATCATAACATCAAAAAGAAAATCTAAAAATTGTTAAACATGTGTTTCTTTATATATTTCTACTCGGCTGCGTCTTAATCTAAGAGTTCCATTACATAATATAGAAAGAGAGCAATTAACTTAATTACATTCTCACGTTCTGGAGTGACAACTTTACCGTTTCCAATCACTAAAGCACCAATACACATCATAAAGCCAGACTAAAAAAACTAATCCTCAATTGTGCAAAAGTTAAACTAATTTTATATCAGACCCAACTTATTTTCTAGAGAATCACAAATGAATATTAGAGAAAAATGAACTAAATACCAGAGCTTTCTCTGTACAGGACTGGCCGACTTCCATGTCAAGTACAACTGACACTAAATGATCTGGTCCATTGATTTGTTAGCTCTCTTAAAGTTAAATAGTATTTATGAGAGTGCTTAATCCGCACCGTAAATGGTAAACCTAAATTGAATTCCTCATATATATATTTTTCACTAGGAAACCATAGCCAATGAAAATGAATGCAAGTTTTCCTCTACGCAAGCTAAATATATCACAAAACAAACAAATCCAGAAAATATCCAAGAAAATGAAAAGGCAAAAAAAAGAAACCCAGATCATAAGAGATTGTAGCCGAAATAAGATCAGTTAATACCAATCCAATATGCTTCTGTAGATACGGCTGGAAGAATTCAGGTGGCTTGTTGTTGAGTATCTTGGGTGCCATTCCTCTTTGTCTTTAGGGTGACAAGAAATATATGGTTCATTGCTTACTTGAGTACTCTGAAGTCATGGCAAATTTAACAGGTCAAACATGCACCCAGCTAGCTGCTCTCGATATTTATTTTATTTAACTATAAACTGATAAAGCTTGAGTACTACGCCTTTGAAATCAGATATCCAATTTCGGAAATGAAATTATAACTTCCAGTACTCGGTTTAAGATTCAGTCTTTGATAATAAATAAAGATCTAAAAAGCATTGAAAGTTTCTTATTAGCTTCTAATCGTTGTAACAATTAATTAAGGTGATCTCTACAAAGAATTAGGATCCTCTCTCCTTATCCGAGACAATTAGATTCATCAAAGAGTATTTCTATATATTATTTGCTTGGTTATGAATATCATTTTTTCAATTAAAAAATACATAATAATTATGTTAACTATAAATTTTGGTGAAGGAAATAGTATTATACTACAAAAAAGGTGTGATAGAATTTAGAAAATTGCAGTAAAGTATTCTATAACATTTAATATTTCGAAACAACCTTTTGGGCTCTATAGATATGTCGTGAGAGATGGATTTTTCATTCTCTAAAAAAACAATTCAAAAAGGCATGTAATGATGTGTGGAACAGGATTTTAAAAACAGATATTGTTGGAGTCAATCCCTCCCATGTGAAGGGAGGTGGAGTTAGGCACCTCCCATGGGAGGTAGGTGGCCAACCATGTTAGGTGAAGGTAGGTGGCCAAACTCTTACCTAACATGGTTGACAATTAAGGCAAAAACTCTCCTATAAATATAGGATGATTTCTGCAGATATATGCACTCCAAGAGGGAGCCAGGAGAGCTCCAAGAGAGTGTATGTGGGGGAGCCATGAGAGCTCTAGGAAAGAGAGCCAGAGAGCTCCAAGATCCAGGAGGATTCCAGAGAGAGTCCAGAATCTAAACTAGAGAGTTTAGGATTGAGAGAGAGAGCCAGGAGAGCTCCAGGATTAGTTTAGGGGAGTTTTTGTGTAAACCTTATAATACAATTTTCTCTGTTAATACAAGTTAATTTTCTCCCAAATTCTGTTCTGAGTTTACATTGCATCCCCAACAAGTGGTATCAGAGCGTCGTTGAGCTCCTGGAACGTCAGAACAGAGAGAGAAAATTTAGAGAAAATTCGTCCCCTGTTTCTGGAAAATTTCGAATTTTCAGAAAGCGTTCGAATTCCGAATTTGAAGTATCCAGTGTGTTCGTGAAATCGAGGTGAGCATTCTGCAACTTTCTGGCGATAAATCCGAAAACCAGAGACGCTGCACGCGCTGAGCACCTGGACTGCGAGGGGGCGTCACTCGCGACACGCGCTACACGCGCCATCCAGAGGTTGAAGAAGGCTGATGTCATCCGCCACGTCATTGGCCACATCAGCATATTATCCACTACGTCATCAGCCACGTCATCAACCACGTCAGCATTGCCACGTCATCATCAACGTTAGAGAACGTTGCCACATGTCATCCACGTAACTGCCACGTGTCCCAAGATAGACACGTCATCATATCTTTTTGAAATTGCAATTGACCCTTGTAATTTCGGGTAATTATTTGTGGCCCCATACATTTCTGAAATTTTCAGATTAGTCCTTTAAAATTCCAGTTTAGTCCCTCAGATTTCAAAACTTCATATTTCCTTCCATAAAAGGAATATTTGAGTCCCAGAAGAGGCTGTTCTACCATTTTTGACCGTTTCGGGCGTAACGGTGGGCTCGAATTTTTGAAATTCAATTTCAATTTTAGTCAATTAATTCTTTTAAAATAGAATGATCATCTGGAGCCATGATTAAGTTGAAATTCTGAGGTGCGAGAAGAAGTTCCAGAAGCAGATCAAGAGGAGGAAAATAAAGAGATTGTTGAGCCAGGGAGAGCCACAATCTATTGTATCTCCTGGAGATGAAGAACCTCAGCCAAGACAATCTGAACGAGGTAGGATTCCATCGGGGAAATATTCGGAATCAGAATATACACTGCTTACTGATGGAGGGGGAGTCAGAAAGCTAGAACTATGTAGAGACATAGTTGGATTAGGGGCTGACTGACTATCTTCGTGGTTATTCCCCTTCACATGGGATGGAGGGGGAGAATTGTTGAAGTCAATCCCTCCCATGTGAAGGGAGGTGGAGTTAGGCACCTCCCATGGGAGGAAGGTGGCCAACCATGTTAGGTGAAGGTAGGTGGCCAAACTCTTACGTAACATGGTTGACAATTAAGGCAGAAACTCTCCTATAAATATAGGATGATTTCTGCAGATATATGCACTCCAAGAGGGAGCCAAGAGAGCTCCAGGAGAGAGCCAGGAGAGCTCCAAGAGAGAGCCAGGAGAGCTCCAAGAGAGAGCCAAGAGAGCTCCAGGAGAGTGTATGTGGGGGAGCCAGGAGAGCTCCAGGAAAGAGAGCTAGAGAGCTCCAAGATTCAGGAGGGTTCCAGAGAGAGTCCAGAATATAAACTAGAGAGTTTAGGATTGAGAAAGAGAGCCAGGAGAGCTCCAGGATTAGTTTAAGGGAGTTTTTATGTAAATCTTGTAATACAATTTTCTCTATTAATACAAGTTAATTTTCTCCCAAATTCTGTTCTGAGTTTGCATTGCATCCCCAACAAGAATTTTTTAAGGACTAAACTGAAATTTCAGAAACTAAAGGGGGGCATAATGTCATTAACCAGAATTACAGGGGCCAAACGAAATTTCCTAAGGACTGAAATGTAAATTTTAGAACTTCAGGGGGTCATAAACTAGAAATACAGGGGTCAAATGTAATTTCGAAAAGATATGATGACGTGTCTATCTCGGGACACGTGGTAGTTACATGGATGACACGTAGCAACGTTCTCTGACGTGGATGATGACGTGGTAATGCTGACGTGGTTGATGACGTGGATGATGATGTGACTAATGGCGCAGTGGATAATGTGCTGACGTGGCAGATGACATCAGCCTTCTTCAACCTCTGGATGGCGCGTGCAGCGCGTGCCGCGAGTGACGCGCACTCGCAGTCTAGGTGCTCGGCGCGTGCGGCGTCTCTGGTTTTCGGATTTGTCGCCGGAAAGTTACAGAATGCTTACCTCAATCTCACGAACAAACTAGATACTTCAAATTCAGAATTCGAACACTTTCCGAAAATTCGAAATTTTCCAGAAACAGGGGACGAATTTTCTCTGAATTTTCTCTCTCTGTTCTGACGTTCCAAGAGCTCAACGAGGCTCTGATACCACTTGTTGGGGATGTAATGCAAACTCAGAACAGAATTTGGGAGAAAATTAACTTGTATTAACAGAGAAAATCAATATACAAGATTTACACAAAAACTCTCCTAAAATTCCTGGAGCTCTCCTGGCTCTCTCACTCTTTCAGAACTCTCTGGTTCTGATCCTGAACTCTCTCTGGAGTCTCTTTGATTCATAGAGCTCTCCTGACTCTCTCCTGGAGATCTCCTGGCTCCCACACACACTCTCTCTTGGAGCTCTCTTAGTTCTCTCCTGGAGCTCTCCTGGCTCTCTCCTGGAGCTCTCCTGGCGCTCTCCTGGCTCCTTCTTGGAGTGCATCTAACTTTGCAGAACTTCCTCACTTTATAGGAGAAGTTCTGCATTACAATTCAAATTTAGGTGAAGAGTTGTTCACCTACAAATGGAGTTGGGTCACCTAACATATACCTACCTCCATTTAGTCAACCCATTCACATGGGAGGGATTGACTCCAGCAATTAAGCCAAGAGAGCTCCAGGAGAGAGCCCAGAGAGCTCCAGGAGAGTGTATGTGGGGGAGCCAGGAGAGCTCCTGGAAAGAGAGCCAGAGAGCTCCAAGATCCAGGAGGATTCCAGAGAGAGTCCAGAATCTAAACCAGAGAGTTTAGGATTGAGAGAGAGAGCCAGGAGAGCTCCAGTAAATTTAGGGGAGTTTTTGTGTAAATCTTGTATATTAATTTTCTCTGTTAATACAAGTTAATTTTCTCCCAAATTCTGTTCTGAGTTTGCATTGCATCCCCAACAGATATATTGGAGAAAAGTTAAAGATACTATATATATTTACCAGAGGTGAGTCTTGCCTTGTATGACTTTTTTCAAGGTGACCTGGGTGCAACAATATATATAATTGAAGGAAGCTTTACACCTTCCTTCCTCTTTGCGCTATCCAGATCTAGCAAAATGAAACAAAGCAATGTGAGCTGACGATCTGCATATATATATGAGATAAACAAAAGAATGGCTCCTCCATTTTGAACTTTGCATGTGTAATTAAAGTGTAAGGTTATACTTGAGAGCAACATTTTGTTTATTTTGGTAAACGCTTTTGACAGGATAGTGATGCGTTCGAAACTAGCAAGTATACTAGTCGCACAAGTAATAAAATGATGAGTAAGATATCGTTCCCACGAGGATTGATTCTAATTAATTTTGTTATTCGAAAGCGAAAACAGAATAAATGGGGGGTTTTGTTTGGTTGATTAACTAACTTAATGCAAAGGCAAAAGAAGATAACACAATGCAAATTTAAACGGATTGAAAGATCAATGAGAGACACTTGGTTAAGGGTTTTTTCTCTGCCACAAGATATTAATTTGTGAATTAACATAGAATTGTAATCCAATTACAGCATTGAAGTTATCAACCGTAGATAACAACAAGCTCTGTTATCTCAATCTTTCCTTACTTTGTTGTTAAATAAAATAGGCTCTTTACTTAATCTCTATCCATTAAACAACCTAGAACAAGCTCTCTAAATTTAATTCAATGAATGCATTATGAAAAGAAAGACAGGTTGATCTAAGCAATAAACACACAAGCTCGGATTATTTAACTTAGGTTATATTCTCCAATTTCAATCTCTGATCACAATTTTGCTACTAATGATTAGAAATTCAAGACAATTACGGATCAATATTTCTAGTCTAGCAATAGACAATATCCAGATTATATTCAGTTGGCCACCCAAATACAATCCAGCAAGCAATCATAAACATTAAACATGGGAAAATACAAGCAACTTCAATTAGAGAATTGGATAAAAATTCCTTGCACAATCAATTCACAAAAACCATATCAAGGGCTTTGAAATCATCCTTAACCAATTCAGATTTAGTTACACATATTCAGATAGAATACAAATACAATACAATATGGAGACATTCCAGAAAATGAAAGGGAAAGGGAAAACTTAGCAAATTTGATGAAATCTCTTAGGATTTGTAGTTCTTCCTCTTTCCAATCCTTCAATCTCCTTCAAGAACTCCAAGAGATGAGAGAAATCCAAAGATGCAGCCTCCTCCACGTTCTCCCCTCTTCAAGTTATCAAAATAAAACCCTAAAATGTGTTTAAATACTCTGCTACAGTGAATTGCTACAGTGCCCCATATTATACATGCTACAGTGACTTATGGAATTATATTTCTATACATCTCACACTGTTTTGATTACAACTTTTGGTACACTTAATGGATTTATAAACCGTAAATTTCTCCACAAAATAGACTTCGAGAGCTTTCCAACGGTATATAACATGTTGTCGGATTCATTGTATATCAATACAATTAAATCCGAGAAGATCACTGGCTAGCAGAGGTGAAAATGAAGGGTTTTACTCCATTTTTGTGCAAGTTGCTCCAAAACTCCTACAAACATCAAAACCACACAAAAACATAAAAATACCAAGGAATATAGCAAGAAACATGGACGAATTGATATAAAAGTAATACATAAATAGACACCTATCAAATTCCCCCACACTTAGACTTTGCTAGTCCTCGAGCAACTAAAATGATATGAAACAAAACTAAACCGAAACAGAATCAACAAAAAATTAAAACACACAAATGCTTCATCTTGCAAATAGGCCTCAAAGATTGTACTTAATTATAACCTAAGGAAAACTTCAAAATAATGCACTTGATCAAGAATTTTATCCGAAAGATTAGTTTCGCTTCACTTCAATTCTTCAAGTGTGTGTGTGTATAGCCATTCTCACCTAATCACTTGTAACCCGGATGAGTTTATGCATAAAAATGAATCATATTTAATATTGAAGATGTGTGTATAAATGAACTCCATAGGCTTGCTTTTCAATTCACTCTCCACTAATGTAGGCATGCACAACACCAAGGATCAAGTAGGACTTTATTAAGCTTGTAACGTTTGGCTTGGGTGAAGGTATGATAAAGGATAATAATTGGCTCAAATCACCCACAAACACATAAATCATTCAAGACTATGTAGAGCTCAAGCCTATAACAAAACTTCATTTCAATTCACCAGGTTACTCCCCCAAACTTATTTAGAACACTCCATCTTTTTTTTTTTTGCAGAAAACAAAAGAAAACTACACCCCCACACTTTGTTGTTTCATTCTTTTAAGAACACTTAAGGGTATAGATCTCTTATTCTTCTTCTTTTGTTCTCTTTTTTTTTTTCTTTCTTTTTCTTTCTTTTTTTTTTTTATTTTATTACACTTCCCATCCCCCACACTTAAACAACACATTGTCCTCAATGTGTAAGTACGTGGATGATAAGTACAGATTGGTTTTTTTTTCTGTTTTTCTTTTTTTTTTTAAACATAATAGAACTCACTTGCATTGCTCATGACACATCCCAACCTCCTCTAACTTCCCAAAACCAGAACAATGCTCAGAATTTAATTGTGAATGATCTACATGCTCATAGGTAAGGGATTAACTGTTTGGAACAAAATCATTTTAGGTTGGAAATCTTTTAGTGAGTTAACAACGAAAAAGGATTACAGAGGCTCAAAGGGGTAACTAGGGATCAATTTCTGTCAAGGTTGGCTATTAAGGCTCAAACGGTCCAAAGATGGCCTAAATCATTTCCCCAATGTTGCACATCCTAGGATTTCGCCTTGAGTGACCATCAAACAAGTTCTAGAAATCATTGAAATCTGAAGAAACATTTAAATTACATAAACTTTCTCTAAGTGAACAAATAACTCAGTGATAATAGCTCAGTGCGCAAGGTTGCGCAAGGAATCAAAAGCAAAGCGAAAACCAATAAACATTTCAAGCACACAGATCCATGCATTATTTATTATTTTCTAAGAGTTATTCTTAATTCAATCATTATCTTATCATCGACCCACAAAATGTAAGAAAAGAGGTACGTGGCATTGTTACACCTGAGTCAAGATTGTATATTTCAACAATCCTTAGGACTAGTAGCCCGCAGACTTAAGGTTTCAGCCTATATACCTTTATTATGAAAAAACAAAACAAGAAACAAGACACTTCAAACAACATGAAATAAACAAACTACATATTTATTGAGAGAGAATGCGTTTCAAGAGTTAAGAAAACCCCATATTCTGCCATTCTCAGGTTTTTCCACAATTGTTTTTTTTTAATCGAAACTGATAAAGATAAAAACACATAACAACTCTAAATTACGCACAACTAAACTCACTCATAAAATAACAAAGTTCAACAAGTCAGCAAACAAAAACAAGTTAGTTAGAATGGGTCTAAAAAGTTAGAAGTTAGCCTCCTTATTCGGCCATTATGGATTGAAGAGATCCAGAATGCGTTTCAAGAGGAATTAAACTTTTTAAGCCACCACTCTAAAAACCGAGATTAGAAAATATTACCTAGGACGAAAGAAATAACCTGAAAAAGCTCAAAAGAAACGACATGAAAAATCTCAAATAAACACACTAAAAAGAACGCAAACAAAAACGAAGCAAACCAACAAATAGAGATTACAGATGGAGGGTTAAATACAGTTGACGCCTTTTGTTGCCTTCTCCAAACCAATTTATCCGAGCCATTGTTGGATCAGGTGAATAGCCGAATTCTTGTAGTTTGTCAATTAACTCTTCTGCAGTTGAAGCTGTAACCAGGATTTGCCTTGCTGACGGTGAGATGAAATTTTTTTCTACAGCTTGATCAAGAAAGGACAACAAACAATCAAAAAAATTATTAACATTTAACAAACCAATGGGTTTCCGATGGATGTTTAGCTGTGCCCAAGAGGTGATTTGAAATATCTCCTCTAATGTACCATAACACCCGGCAAAGCTATAAATGCATCGGACTTAACAACCATATGTGCAATACGCTCATGCATACTAGAGACCTGTAACTCTTCCCCGATTGTGTTTCCTACGATATCTCGTACAGCTAATTGTTTAGGGATAATGCCGAGAACTTTGCTCCCTCCTAGGGATGCAGCTGTTGACACACACCCCATTAACCCAAGACTACCCCCTCCATAATCAAATTAATACCCCTCGCAGCTAATGTCCTACCAAGATCAAGAGCTGCTGTGGTAAACTCTCCATCTTTACCAAATTGCGATCCGCAAAATACGCATATATTGCGGAATCGCCGAGTTGGTGTTTTCTCCATATCTACAAGTGCTCTAATCTTGTGTAAGACACGTTAGATATTATGCTTTTCAATTGCAAGACAGGTTATGGAATGACATATGAAAATATGCAGAATGTATATATAAACCCATAAAACTCTCAAATTTTGACACTGGGCATACTTTCGTGGGGTTACTCGATGCAGATTTATCGCCCCAAGATTTGACAAAAATGAGATATGCTTTCGGCGGGGTTTGACAAAACCTACACACTTGTCTCCCACGTGAAGCATGACAAATGGAAATACAATTTCGGTGGGGTTTGACAAAACCGTCACACTTATCTTCCACGTGAAGCATGAAAAGTAGAGATATACTTTCGGCGAAGGTTGACAAAACCTCCACACTCGTCTACACGTGTGTGTATGACATGGGGTAGTCATATGGTTTGTCAAAAAGAAAACTTGAAATTAAAACAAACAAAATCAACAAACAACAACAACACAAAAACAACAATGATAATCAGATCAAACGAAACAAGAAGAAAATAAAATTCGACAACAACAACACACAATCAAATATACAAGTAGTTGTGATTGTGGCTCACATCTTCCTCTGGTTGTTTACGTCCGTAACGCTGAAAACGCCTTCTATGAGTCGGATTTGCTTCCCATCCAGTTTTTGCTTAGAAACTGGCAAACAGGGTCTTTTTTAGTCAATTCCCTAGACTATAACACTGCAATTCATCCGAAATTGTGTCCATAGATTACAATTCACTCTGAACAAGTCCACAAGAATGTGAGCTCTAGAGTTAACAAAACATTATCCAGCGATCATTATCAAACCATTCTTAATAAATGAAAGTTTATCTTCTCTATTCCTGGACGCAAAAACCTAATGACAATCTGGTTACAATTCCATCTAGCACATTTAGAATATACTTGTAACCTTTTCGCTCTTCGCCTCTTTGGCGTATAGCTCTTCCTAGACCAGGCATGTATTTTACGAGATTAATGTCCGGCTCATCGGACAATCTCACCTTGGCTTCGATAAGCCATCGGATATCAGCAGGCACATTTAGGAGCATCAACGCTCAAAGTCTAGTCATCCGTACTTTATAAATTTTAAACACAGCATTTTGAGGAAGTGAAGGAAAATATTTACGAAGGTTCGACAGAAAGATATTGGCATCCATTGAAGAGGAGAAAAGAAGAGATATTACCGATAATGCGATCGGGTTTGTTTTTCTCCAAGATATGCACGTTTCAAACCTTTGGCGAATGACTTCAACTTCCGTTTGATGTTTCCACAAGCTGCTGCACAAATGAGCTCAAAGCACAGAGTAATCAAATTAAACAAAAGAAAGGAAAAGAAAAGAGCAAAAACGAAACTAAAGACACATAAAAGAGATAAAAACACAATAACAAACAAAAGTCAAAAACAAGTAAAAAAAATATAAAAACAAATGAGACAGATGGCAAAGAGAGATAAAACCTGATCAATTTGATGGCCTACGAAAGGAATCTCCTTGAGACACAAAAATCGATCATTATTACTCATTTTATTTTTCTTTTCTTCTTTTTTTATTTTTATTTTTCAAAAACATTGGGTTGCCTCCCAATAAGCGCTTGGTTTAACGTCCTCAGCCTGACATTGGTTCTATCAT
>SNVD02007422.1:0-29056 GCA_013180625.2 Boswellia sacra
AAGATCTGAATGAAGGTCAATTCCTTGACTAGTTAGGATTGTAAGATTTGTATATTAGCAAACACTATACCATAGATATGAAATTCATGACTCCTAAATGATTGCAAAATACCACTTTAATGGTTTTACAAGGTTTTAGTGATTGAAACTTGGCCAAGTGTTTAATAAAAGGTTTTTCTTTAAACTAAGATTTATTTGAATAAATCTTAAATTACTTAAACGGTGTGAAACTGGTATTAAGGGATCAAGATGTACTCGGACGGGTAAAATGATAATCTATACCTAGCTCCAATTATTGGTATTTCATAAAGCGTAATTATGTAAATCTGCTACTCAATGGATAGGGCTTAAACGAAATAATTTAATCAAATTAAATTATTGAGCTTTTTGTAGAGAACATTTAATTCAAGAGTATAGCTTTGGACCTATAGTGGAATGGACCAAAATTAATAAGTGAGGCCCATTACAATTATGAGATAACAAAGTACTGGGTCAAACTTATTGGAGCTCATCCGTCAAGGTCTCGTGAGTAACTAATTAAATCATCTTGATAATCAAACTTCAAATATTAAATTAAATATGTAAAATTGTAAATGGGTTTGTTATTTAATAAAAATAGTTTAATTAAATAAATAAGCTAATAGGTTAGATATTTAATTAATGAGATTAATTAAATAAGTTATTGGGCTATTGAGCTATTGGGCTTTTGGGCCAATTAATTAATTAAATATGATTAAATTAATTAAGAGTTTAATTTAAAATTAAAAAGGCCTTGTAGATATTTGAGTTGAACTCAAATATATAAAAGTCCAATTAGATTTATATTAAGGATTAAAGAATCCTAATTAAATTAGAAGTCTAAAGTTACAATTTAACAGGTATAAAAATAATAAGGGTTTCAATCAAAACCTTTAGAGAGCAATAGGACAAAAAACATGAATAAGCCCTTGCGTTGGAGTTTTGTGCCAACCTTCAGGCCTCCTACCTAGAGCCAAAATGCAAAAAACTTTTATGATGCATTTAGGATCACGTTTGAGCTGCCTAGGCCTCCTAACTTGTTTCTTTTGGGTACTTAGGTAAAATTCAGTCAAGATACACTCTCATAAGTATTGTTCAGTTGATCTTCAGACATACTTGAGAATCAAAGTAGTGAGAAAGCACAAAAAAATTTTGAAAGTCTGTATTCGTTAGATCCTAGTCCCGGAGTTACTTCTATTGAATTGATCTAATCAAATCTGAGTTCGAATAGTTAGACAACCGTTTGAATTTTGCATTCTTGTTTTATTGATCAATTCTTGAATATACCTGGTTTGAGAGAGATGCAAACCATCTTCTGAGTTTTTAACCTCAATTCAACAAATCCCATGTTTTTCAACACAAAATTTTTATTCAAGTACATTATCACATCTCTCTCTTAATTGTTCATTGTTTCCAGCAATCAATATATCATCAACATATACAAGAAGAATAATTAGAGAGTTCCTTCTCGTAGAAAGAACAAAGATGTGTCAAATTTTTAATTCTTGAATCCCTTCTAAATTAAGGCAAGTTAAGCTTTTCATACTAGGCTTTAGGCGCTTGCATTAGTCCATAAAGTGCTTTCTCCAATTTGCAAACAAAACCAGGTCTGTTTTGATAAAAAAAGCCATCTAGTTGTGCCATATAAATTGCCTCACCAAGGTTGTCATTTAAAAATGAGATTTTGCTGTCAACTTGCTTTATATCCCACCTATTCATGGTTGTAAGACTAGAATAATTTGATGGTTGTAGACTTTGCTATTGGACTAAAAGTCTCTAAAGCTATGTTTACTTGTGTTTTTTGAGTTTTTATTTTCAAAATTTTAAAAGAATGTGTGGTTAATTTTTTTTTTGAATTTTAAAAATGATATGTGGTTGATATTGATTTAAATGCATTAAAAATGTACATTTTTAGAAAATAGAATTTTGGAAATGTAAACAAATGAAGCCTAAGTAAACAATTCCTAGATTTTGATTAGACCCCTTGGCAACTAGTGTTGTCTAGTGTCTTGCTATAGAGCTATATATTGGCTATGTTTCACCTTAAATACCCATTTTCACCGAATTATCTTCATTCTTGATGCATTTGGAACTAATTTCCAAGTTCTATTTTTCATGAGAGCATTAAATTCCTCCACATGGGATTGCTTCATTCGAGACTTTGTAGTGCTTGTGATACACAATTCGGAGTGTTTGGTGAGCAATGAGTTTTGAAGGTCAGATAGATTTTTGGTTTATAGATCCTTGATTTAGAGAGACCAGGGGGTGTGTTGGTATAGGTGGTAATGTCTTAGGTGGTTGGTTATTTGTAGGTTTATGATCATGTGTTTAAAGGTTAGGGACATTTGGTGAGTTTCTTATGGTTTCATCAGAAGGTAACTGCTTAAATGAATTTTTAGAATCATCACTGTTTGAACTTGAAGCATTTAGGGTCATGTTTTAATCTATAGGAGTTGTTTGAACAAAGGTTGTATTATTGTCATTTATTTGCCTAAATTTTGGAACATAACTGATTGAAGTATTTAAGAATTCAAGAACTGAAGATGTCTTATTGGATGAAGAACATAATTCATTTGGAGAGAAAAGAGGACTTTAGAGAAAAGAAACTCTAACTCATCAAAGGTAACATTTCTTACTATATAAATCTTACCTAAATTGTGTAAACAAACATAACCTTTGTGTCTAAGACTAGAACCAAGTAGAATACACTTAGAACTATGAATTTGTAGTTTATTATTATTATATGGCCTAAGGGTAACAAGCACATCCTAACTTTTAAGAAATTTATAATCAGGTTACAATTTCTCATATGGTGAGAAATTATCAAGTGGTTGTGTGGGTAGTCTATTTATCAAAAATACAATAGTAGGAAAGGTTTCCCACCAAAATCTTAATGGCATATGTGCTTAAGCCAAAAGTGTCAAACCAGTTTCAACAATATGTGTGTGCTTTCTCTCTATTTTTTTCATTTTGAAGATGTGTGTATGGACAAGAGTGTTTGAAATGAATTCCTTGTTGCCTTAGGAATGGTTCAAAGCTTCTATAGTCCCCTCCCCAATCAGATTGCAATACCTTTGTATTTTTATCAATTGATGTTCAATGAATGTTTTAAAATGAATGAAGGTTTGTAATGCATATGATTTTCTATTGAGAGGATAAATCTGTATGTATCTTGAATAATCATCACGAAATGCAATGTATTATTTATTTCCTTGATTAGATAACAAAAGGGAAGTCCCCATTGGTCTGTCTGAAATAGTTCTAAGGCTTTTTTTTTTCGTGGTTTCAGATTTTAGAAAATGTATCCTATGATTCTTTCCAAGTTAAACAAAAATTAGATGCTAAAATTTCATTTCTTTTTAGGTTAAACTGATCTTTACAATTAAAGAGAATGCATTTAAGAATAGCAGAACTTGGGTGTCCAAGTCTTCTATGTAAAACATCCAAAGAGATACCTAAGTTATATACTAGAAGCTGAAAGACAGAAAGGAAAATGATTGACATTAACAAATTGATTTTTGAGAGACAAACAAACTAACTCATCAACATTTGATTTAGTATTTACAAACAACGACTTTGGAGAACCATTAATGACTGATTGATTTAAGGTAGCAAATAAATAAATGACTTTAGGCTTTCTTGACTGGGAGAAATCATTCTTGGTAGATGAAGAAATTTGATACAACCCTTCCTTCTCAGCCCTTGTAGAAGAATATTCCCTATCTTGTCCTTTAACAAAGAATAACCATTATGAAATTCAACAAATAAGTCATTATTTGAAGCAAGTTTGGAAACACTTGATAAATTTTTAATAATTTGAGGAACAACTAAAACAGTTTTGAGTTGTAAAAATTTGCAAAGCGAGTGGCTAGCAAAGAAAGCAACACTTAAATGAGTTACTTGAGGATTATGTCTATGGCCAATAATGAGCCTTTTGGATTCATTGTATTCATTTCTTGAACTCAGATTTGACGTCATTGGTGACATAATTAATTGCTCTGCTATCAATGTGCCAATTAGCATCCATGCTGTTATCAGTGGACACTATATAAGTTGAGTTTTGATTTGAAGGGTTGGCATTTGGTGGAATGTTTCATGTTAAACCTTTGGTGATATGTAAGGGCACTATATCAATATCTTCCACAAATTTTGCAAGTGGGTTTTGAGTTATTTTTGGACCAATTATTTCTCCTATGACCTCTATGGCCTTTCCCTCTTCCTCTTGTGTTTTGATCTCTTTCACCAATGTGTCAGTTAGGATTCTAGGAAATATAATTTCTTTTGAAGTGTGGTTGGTTTGGTTGATGTTGGCTGAGGGTCATGGTTAAGATCTAAGGCCCTAAAGGCATTTAAAGAGTCTAGTCTACTCTCTTGGTCCAAAGAATTGCGTAGACTTCTTCAAAGCTTAAATGACCTAACCTTGTTGTTATGTTAACGACCAAAGCATCATAGCCATTACTAAGACGGGTAAAAATCTGAGCTATCAACTCATCATCATAAATTAGGTTTCCAGCTAAAGCCATATATCAACAAAAGACTTTAATTTTCTTACATAATCAATCATGGACAAATTTCCTTTTTTAGTATTTTGGAATTGTGTCGTAATGTCAAAAAGCACGAGCCTTTGAACGAGAAGTATAAAGATTTTCAAGTGCCACCGAAACTTCTAAAGAAGTGGTGCATTTAATGACTAATGCTAATATTGTTGGAGTCGTTGTAGATAATAACCAGACGAGAAGTGTTTGATCTTATCTCTTGCAAACCAGATAGTCTGGATTGATAGTAGCTAGAGCTGAAGAAGTTCCTTCTCCACTAGTATTTATTAGATTTGGAGCTTTTTTGAGCCATCTACCAAGCCTTCCAAGTCATTGGATAGAATACTTGGAAGCGCTTGAGATTTCCAGACCACAAAGTTATCTTTATCTAACTTAATTTTGAGTGTTCATTAACCCCAGCTGAGTAAGAACAGGATTAAATGAGCTAGAATTAGAGTTTTTTGTCATTTACAGATATTGCCTGCTTTAATACCATGAAAGAAAAGCTTTGAGAGCTGGTATAACGCTTAAGGCGATAGCAAGACACAGAAATAAAACAAATTATGAAAAGATGAACAATATATTTCTCTGCACTTTGGTGCAAACAGTGACACGATTTATACACAAGAAAATATGCCTTCACACATGTTCAGATCCTAGCATAGGTGATCAACGGTTCAGCTTAATTTTAGGCTTTAGAAAAAGTCATTCTTATCTCTTATTACCATTCTTTGACAACTGCAGTATTTGTGAGATCATTGTGTGCATCATTTTCTTCTTACTTGTCAATTATGATTATGTTGCTTCCATGCCTAGTAAAATGACTTCCGAGTATACATTGCCTTGCTATTGCTTTCCACTCTGGCTGCTGACTCATTTACTTTTTTATCATTGACATTTATTTTCCGACGATGAAATCAATAGCTACATGAAGTTAATTAATAATGATAAAATCGAGGTACTTAGTTACAAAGAAACCAATAAAATTTGAGCTAAAATGGTTAAGTCAAACAAAGGTCAATGCGGATCAAAACCTCATCAACTTGTTATCAAAGAAGTGACTGACCCATTGTCAAATTAAATCAAGAAAGTTTTTGACATGTCCTACCCTTAGCCATATGGACGAATTGTGCTTAAAACTATGGATTAAAGACTGTTATTTAACTCTTGTCTTTCTTATGAAAATAAACTTGAAAGTAATTCAATAAATATACGATCAAACTCCGATAATAATAGCTAATAAAAATATTCTAAGATATCTACTACAACCTTAATGAATATACTAAATATATCCTTGCACCATCATGTGACTTAACCTCAAGACTTGCTAACTAGATTCTATCATGCTTTCACTGAGGAGGGTAGGGTGGAGAAGGTGTTGGAAGAGGAAAAAGTTGTAACAGAAATGTGTAAATATAAAACTCAGTGAGTGGGGATTCGAGTATATTAGTAAATCAATTTCTAAAAAACATTATATTATTATAAAATAAAATATTTACTTCATTGAAAATCTTTATAGAAACTTCTAATAGTTAGTACAAGATAGATAACATATCATCAAATCTTTATAAAACTTTAGCAAAAAAAAGCTATTGAATAACTTAGTTCTTCGAAATACTTCTTCTTCTTCTTTTTTTACTTAAAACAATAAAAGAATGCATCTCTCAATCACATAAAACAAAACTCATGATATATGCTAAGACATTTATTCTAATTTTATTTTAAAACATAAGGCATGGTTTTCATTAAAATCCTCCTTCAAATAACTTCTGTAAATAATACTTTCTCATGAGGAGAAGTGAACTTCATCTTTTATAGGACTACAAAACAACAGAGTTATTAAGTATGCATGAACTATCAACATAAGTACTATTTTTGGGGATTTGTAAAAGTTTATGTGAATTGGCTAACCATGCTTATTTTCTTAAGCTAACTCATATAAACATTTTAAAAATACCTATTGATCTACTAAAAAGTACCCAATTAGCTAGCTGGTCATACTTGGCAAGATCTACATCGTGCAGATAGAGCAAAATCTGGAGCTATTTATACCTGGTGAGATCCAACATCATTTAAGCAGAGAAATATGATAACTGATGAGCTGGTTATACATGGTGAGAGATCTAACATCGCACAGGCAAAGCGAATCTGCTAAACTGGTCACATGTGATGAGGTTAAAATCACATAGGTAGAGCAATATTTGAAAACTGGTCATAAGCATGCAAAAAGCTGCCTCTAAAGGGCTAGTCCTAGATCATATTTCCTAAAGTCTCTATGTGTATTTGAACGGTTCTTAAAGACCTTTATCTGTATAAGTGTCTGAGTGAACTGGATATTAGCGTAGTATAACCTACTGAATTTTCTTATTTTTGCTAAAACTAATTTTTAAAAAAATGCTTCATAAGCTAAACCATTACTTATCATGCAAATTTATCAAACACTAAAAAATTTATGCAAGCTAGAGCTTAAAATATTTGAATGATTTAAATTCCGTGATAAACATCTCAAGGAGCATTTTCACTATTTTGATAAATCCTTCAAATAAAATTTGCAATGATAATTGTAAATATCATGCTTTAACACTATTTCTCTAAAATTTCTAAAATATACATTTTTGATAAACTAGAAAGCGTTTTAAACATAAAATCTAAATTTTATTCCTAAATATTATATCTTGTTTAGAACTATTTTGGAAACTAACATTCAACATTCTAATGACTTAAAGCAATTGTAATAAATAATGCTATATATATCTTCAAGAAAATGCTATAGGAAACTAACTTGAATACTTTAAAGTTTGCTAAAATGTTAAGAGTACATAATTCTAAGAAATATTAAATAAACCAGTATACATGTTTGCTTAATTTCAACTAGAAATTAATTTGCTACACATTTCATAGCTTTTTAACATATATGGAATTAGCATTTAAAACACATCAATAACTTTATGAAACAAAACATGATTTTTCCACTACAAATTTAGTTGCATAACTTGATTAGCTTGAAGTAGATTTAAAGTTGACGTTCCACCCTGCTGTCTCATTCAATAATGAACTAAATTATTCTCAGTCCTTGAATGGGACTTCTAATTCCTTTTTTGATTTTCCTTCTCTCTCTAACTTCTTTTTCTTGGGTTTCCTGATTTCTTCTCTTCAAACAGCCCCATTTGAGACTCCTCACCATTCTTCCTCTCCCTCTCTCAACTCTTGATCCTCCTCTCTCATTTTTCTCTTCTCTTCTCTTCTTGTTTTTCTTTCCGTTTCATTTTCATTTGTGCTTATAAACTTAAGAGACTGGGCTGGATTAATAAAAAATGGTGTTGGCCTGGGTTATTTAATCTAAGGCCCACAAGAGGGGTGTTACAGTTTTATATAGGCCGAAGGTTTTGTTTGAGGTATTTGACCGATGTATTATTGGTGACGTGTCTTTACGACTTCACGCATCGAATGCATTTGTTCCCGCATAAAACTGAGTCCGGTACCCTCCCTCCTCAAAGAGAGAGAGAGAGAGATTCTTACGTAAATGCAGAAAAATAAAATAAAACATAGCGGGAAAGTTAAAAACTCTACTCTATTAGTGGCCGGTTTCATAGAAACACAGAAACCACAAATTAAAGGTAAATTTAAAAATACTCTCTCCATAAAATGTGAAGGAAATTAACAGTACGCTTTATGAAGTTTTTACATATAATATTACTTATAAATAGACATTATATTTAGGAATTAGATTTTTTTTTTGTGCGACTAAGAGATAATTTAAAAGAAACGATAAGTTAAACAACTTAAATTGTAGTTTTATTTACACAATTGTAATTCCACATGATTAATATTTGGAGATAGTTTTAAAATATTGTTTATATATCTTTTTACATACATAATACTAAACTATCATTTTGAATGCACATTAGACAAAACATGTTAGAAAGGCGTCTGATTTTAATCCTACGAGATTATTCATCCAATATCATTTTGATGTGTATATTTAATAATTTATTACACATTAAAGTATCGTTAATCTTCCTTGAAACAAAGAGAGGTCGCAAGAGACACAGAATTACTAAACTGCCCTGAAACAAAGTGAAGACACGAGATAGAACAAATTGAATGAGAGAAAAGAAAACTGCCGGTTAGTATCGAATTACAAAGCCAACCATAACCCTCAGATTGTTCTAATATTGCTCTTCCACTCCTCTATGAGCTCGTTCAAAGTCTTTTTGGAGCTTCCATCAGCTCTAACAGCTTTTCTTGCCTCTTCTCTTATCTTTTTTGCTTGAACTCCCAAGAGATCGTTCCCCATCAGATCTTTTATGCTCTCGCTAATGTCCTCTTCTTGCACCACCTTCTGAACACCCCAGCCCCAGGTCTTCACCCACATTCCCAACCCACTTTTCTCCACTACCTCTGCATTGATCTTCTGATCCCCAAACTGTGGCCAAACCAGCACACGCACTCCATGCCATGCAGCCTCCACCAATGAGTTCCACCCACCATGAGTAACGAACCCACCAACAGCCCGGTGACCCAGTATGCGATCCTGATCCACCCAATCCCTGACAACTAACCCATGATTCTCAATCTTCTCCATCAGCTCAGGCCCAAGCAACTTATCGAAACTTTCTTCATCCTCCTTGTCCACTTTCTTACCTTTCAACACCCACAGAAATCTACACCCGCTCCTTACTAATCCATTGCCAAGCTCCTTCATTTGCTCACTTGACAAGGCATACCTACTGCCGAAACTAACATACACCACTGACCCTTCTGCTTGATCATCAAGCCAGTTAACAGGTGCACTGCAGTCTTTTTTCTCAAACTCACATGGCAAAAGAGGTCCAACGGGATAGAAGGGTGGTTGCCCATCTACGATTCGTTTGTCACTAACCCCTGGGAAGATTTCTGATTCCAGTGCTTCGAATGTGTTGATCAGTATCCCATTTGATTTTTTGAAATTCTGACCGTTTTGTAAAAACATTTTCGCAAAGAGACTATTTAAATCTAGAACTGCGGGAGGGATTGATGATTTGGGTATTGAAGAAAGGCCTGGAATCTCCAGAACGTCGTGGTCGTGGAATTGAACAGAACTAGAGCTGGTTTTGGATGCAACGAGATTTGGGAAAGACTCGAACAGATAACACATTCTCGCGGATGACGTGAAGAGGACGTAGTTGGGGAGATCTAAGTTTGTGGAAACTGGAATAACGGATGAAATCAAACTCACATCTGTGACGAGAGCAGAGAGAGGAGGGAACATTGAAGAGAGGATGGGAGTGAGAAGCTGAGCTGAGCGACGAATGGCTTCCCACTGGAGGAAAAAAGGGTCATCACTGTTGACTGAAGCGGGGTCAAGCGGGAGGATATGAAACTGCTTCTGAGTAACTTGAGGAAAAGCAGAGAGGAAGCGAGAGATAAGCTGAGACTCTGAAAGGGAGATAGTAGTGTTGGAGGTGATTAAGGTGACACCGCAATTGTGATAAACAAGTGATGCAGCCAGGCGAAGAAAGGGTGTGAGATGCCCCATACCAGCGCTTGGGAGGAGAGCTACATGCGGATAGGAGTTGAGATCACTGGAGTTTGACATTTTTTCTGGTACCTGGAATTGGATCTTGTGAGTCTCATTCACTTCAAATGTATGAGCGGGTTTGGTATTTCCCTCAGCTACTTCCTTTTTATGAAGGGAAATATTAAAATCGCTTTTGTTTCCCACATGCATCCACATGCAGAGGTAGTTTTTAAATTCGTAGCCCTATCTATTGTCTGTCTTATTAGAAGCAGAGCTACGTGCAAACCAAGGACAGGAAAATCAACGAGATTCTTTAATAAAATCCTAGCAATTTGCACTAATAGTCAAAGACTTTTTTCTTTTTCAGTTATATTGAAAAAGAATATAGTCCAGTCAAAACACAAGTGTAGAATACAATGCACTTCACTGGGTTAAAAAAACAACGCTTACTACGCTAATGTGAATCTAATTATGCAGAAACAACGCTTACTACGCTAATGTGAATCTAATTATGCAGAATCTGATTATGCAGAATCTGATTATGCAGAATCTCTTCTTACCGTTGAGATAACAAGAAAAACATTGAAAGACAGCGGAAGAAGGAAGAACCATTGGAAGTTAAAGCACTTTAAAAGATTTGTTTTTCCATTAGAGAAATTCCGTCCTTTGATTGTAAAAACCAACAAAATTAAATTCTAACAATTGAATTTAATAACTATCATATATTAGAAGATCATAAAAAGATTAAAAGATTAGGTAAAGATCAAATCAGGAGAGGAATTTGATCCTAATAAAATAAGTCATTATCATTTCCTAATTTTATCTTTACTTGACATTCACATGATCTTATGACATGTGACAGTTATTAAATTTCATAATTAAGATTTTGTTTATTATTTTTTTACATCCAAAATCGTACAATTTTATTTATTGAAAAACAAATCTTTTTCATCTTCTTCCACTGCAAAAATTATTATCCTTTACGGCTGCTACTATACAGCAGCATATGCTTATTTGTGTATGCTTTATGGCAGCTATTTAGCCGCCTCAAGTAATAGGTGCTGTCAAACATTTGCGGCTGATTTTTTCTTTATTGCGGCTGCTGTACAATTTTTTGTGTGGCTGCAATAATGCTGGCATAAAAGTCCATGTATCATAAATCCCATGTATATTTGTGACTGCTTTAATACTTACGTAAATTAATTATAAAAGTCATAATTTATTCTTTACATTTTTAAGATTTTATTCATTTTAAATATAATACAATTAGATAAATAATTGTTAAAAATTCAATTTTATTTTATTTTAAATTTGATTTACATAATTTAAAATTTAAATTAAAATACATCATCTACAAAGTGAAGACTTAAAATATTTTTGATATTACAAAAATATATCTCAAAAAAAATGAAATTTATACAATTAATGCATATATCCACCTTAAAGTTTCTATTTCATCCCCTCCAATCCACATACTCTCTTCATGCTCAGTAAAATCATCTCCAAAGCTCCCATCAACAAGCTGTTCCTATAGAATATAGAATTTATAAGTGCCGAGATAAATACTAAGTCCATGCGCCCATAAAAGACATATAATACAGAAACTTAGTTTATTTAAATTGAAATTTGAAACAATTGACAAATTTTTACAAAATTAAGGACTAAATTTTATAAAAGCATTGATTGAAACAGAGGAAACAGAGGAGGGCCACTAGCTTTTGTTATGAAAAACACAGGAAACAGATAAAACCTTAGATAACCGTCCCCACCCTTCCATTTTCCTGCTACAATCAATCAAATGATGATTTCAGATTCCTCATTTTCAATTAAATATTGATGGCACAACCCATTATGCCACCACTAGCTAGCATACAAGGAATTAAATAAAGTTACAGGTAGGAAAAAAACAGTCATATTGAGAAAGATTAAGAAATGGAAAGAGTAATTAATAAACAACCTAACTATGTTATCTTACATATCTAAGAATCTTGCAATTTAATGGGAAAATAAATGACTATTCAATAATAAAACTACAAACCAATAAGAAAGACAATAAACAAATTGTACACTAAATAGAAGAAAAGCACCAACCTGAAATCTCCATCCTTGTCAAAGTTTAGTTTCAGAAGATATGCATTTGACTCAAATTTCTCTAAGATTTAGATTACCATCTCCCACTCTCATTAGATTAACATCTTTTCTTTCTCCTCTAGGTAGATCCAGATTGTACACCAGTTTTCATATAGAATAATAGTCCATTGAGAGAAGAAATATTGTTGATTGGTTAAAATAACAAGAAACTTACGCGATTTAGAAGAAAACAACAAAATATTTCATTTATGATAGACCAAACAAACAGTTATAAAACATAATAATTAACCAGAATCGCCCACACTAAAAAAAATACGAATTGACTTTCATGTATTGAAAAAGAAAACACACACACACACACTCACTGAGGAACTGATAAAGTATGGTAAACAAGAAAGAAGTGAGGATTCTTACTTTGTTGCTATGAGGAAATCTGAGGCCCAAAGCCTAGAAACATCAAGGACTAATCCATAAACTACAGATTCTCAAATCACCCTCTGCCCTGCATTTTATAAAATCAGAGTAATTACTACTGCCTAATGGTGTAAACATCAGCAACAAGACATTACTCATGATAAGAGATGTTTAAAATACAATTTAGATATCTATAGATTTTAGCAAAAATCATAAAATGATAACTTGAACTAGCGACTTAAAAGAAAATGGACTGAATCCAACAAGAGATATAGAATTATACAATCAAGATATATACAAAAGTTAAGAGCAAAGAGCCTCAAAAGGAAAATTTTGTTATGCTTTGAAGATGATAACCTTGATGAAGATGATGAGCAATTCAAGTCATGGATATCAAAGAAGATCAAATCAAGCTTAAAGACTTTCTGAGAAGACACCAAGGCTTTTGGGTAGAGAATTCAGTCCCTCCTTGGACACAAGGGCCCTGTTTGACAGTCGGGATTGGACTGGACTGAGATTGAGACTGGGATTGGGATTGGATTAGATTGGACTGGACTATAGATAGTACTGTTTTATGTTTGGTGTAATATGGGACTGGACTATATTAATATATAATAAATTTTTAAGAAATCAATTTTTAAATATAAAATAATTATTTTTATTCAAGTTTAATTTGAATAAATATTAATTTAATATTCAAATTAAAAGTATTTAAGTACCTTTTATTTTTTTAAAAGTAATAATTCAAAATATTATATTAATTTTAAATTTGATATTATTGGTTATTTAATATTATTAATGCATTATTTCTATAATTAAACATTCAATATGAATTCTAGATTAAATATAATTAAACATTATATTATTAAAAATTAAAAATTATTAATTATAACTATATTATAATGTATTTTATATGTATTTTTCAATATTTTATACTCTTACATTTATATTTTCTTAATAATCCTTTATTTTATTATAGTAAAATTTATTATTAATTTTTATTATATCAAGAATTATTAATTTTATTTATTATTTTATTAGATTTAATAATATTATTGTTTATAATATTTCTAAATTATTTCTAAATTATTATATTAATATTTGTCTAATAATATAATATTTTATTATATTAATTTCACTAATATTATAACATATATAATATAATTAATAATAATATATACAATTATTTATTCTTATTTATAATTTATCTTAAATTATAATTTATTTAGTATTATATTATTTTTATATTATTATTAATTAAATAAAATAAAAAAACCATTTGTCCAAGCTTGGGACAAGTAATCCCATGGTTCACCATGGGACTGCTAGTCCCAAAGATTTGCTACTATTGGGACTAAGATTAGTCCCAATCCCAATCCCTTGAAATGCTCCAAGCAAAAGACTAATTTATTAGTCTCAAAATCTTGTCCAGTCCCCCTTATGTCCTGACTGTCAAACGGGCCCAAGATGTACTCTTTTCCTTATCACCAGATGCTTTTTTTCCAAGGTAGAAGAAAATCGCTTTATCGAGGTTAAAAATTCGCAAAAGAAAACAAGGATAACGGATAACAACGTCGTATACCTTGCATAAGCTCTCAACCTTGAAAGATCTGTCGGCCTTGATTCTAGGCGTAAAAGCAGCAGAAATAAGAATAACTTAACAAAATCAAGCACACACTCATAACTATACACACAGAGAAGCATTCAAAAGGAACAAAATTTGCATTTTCATTGTTCCAGAGATACAAGTTGCGACTGCAGTTGAAAAAGTAATTATGGAGCTCTCTACAGTTGTGATTCAAATTATGGCCTCAAGTTTCAAATTCAACAGTGAGGCGAAATCTAGGGTTTTGAAACCTGTGCAAAACATAGAGTAATTTAAACTCATGATATTTAGCAAAATCGAAATGAAATGAGAATGGAATTAAAGTGTTTGGTTTCTAAGAAAATCAAGAGAGAAGATTTAACAGATGAGGAGATTGACTGTACCTACACAACAAAGAAGATTACTAGCGGAGACTCAGCTCATTTCTATACCTACAAAATAACATCAGAATTAAACAAATCATATAAACAAGATTAATCTTAACAAACTAAATATAAAAAAAAATTAAAAAAAACTTCTGTAGAAATGGCAACCAGAGGCGGCAAATCGAACATGCAAGAAGAAATCACAACATATTCGAGGTAGGTTTTGAGAAAAATTTAAGCTTTGTTTGATCAACACAACTAAAACGAAACTTAAAAAAACTTTACAGAACAATCAAAGCCCTATCTTGTAAAATTTAAGAAAAAAATTATATTCTTTCTCCGACAAGGACGTGAAGTGACGGTTGGTAACAACTTTAGTATGTCAGAGGAGGAAGATGAGAAAGGCTTTGGAGAGCTGCACTCTCACTTCGATATCTGCACTCTTAAATCTCGTTCGCGCATATGTTTGGAAAGGGAAAGAAAAGAAGAGAAGAGGAGCTGAAAAATGAAAATGAAATCCAAGCATCGGCTTTGGAAATCGTTTTTAAAATAAAATTAAGTCATTTGCGTCCATTTGTTTGCTGCCTTATTAGGCAGACATGTGTCGTATGGTTATCCAATTACGGTTGCTACTTGATGCCGCCGTTGATGAGGTGGCGTAAATAACTTAATTTTTAGTAGTGTTTGTCATTGATCTCACTTCTCAAATTACAATCTTTAGTGTAGACAAGAAAAAGCAACTACATAACGACATCAAGGTGCCCCAAGGGTGCAATTTTGCAGTTATTGTCTCTTTTTTTTTTCATTCTTATTTATTATATATTTAAGCTTTTGAGACCTGTCTATTATATTTCAAATTATTTTGACTTCTATTAAAGAAGCAATGCCTATTCATAGTAGGAAGGAGACGAGCAATATGGTTTTATGTCCCATCGAGATTCAAATACCCTCCTAACCCAGCAAGCCTTTAACCGATTCCCAACAAGTTGACATCGAAACTTACATCAGATTAAAGCAAAAAAAAAAAAAAAAGCAATGCTTACTATGCTCATGTGAATCTAATTATACAGAATCTCTCCTTGCCTTTGAGATAACAAGAACAATAGTGAAAGACAGGGAAGACGGAAAATGGAAAGTTAAAACACTTTAAGACTTTGAAATATTTTATTTCTCCATGTCAGAGAAACTATGTCGTTCGATTATAAAAATCAACAAAATTAAATACTAACCACTAAACTTAATAACTGCCATATGTTATAAGATCATACAAAGATTAAATAATCATAAGACATGTGGTAGTTATAAAATTCAATGGTTAGGATTTCGTTTATTGTTTTTTACATCCAAAACGGTACAGTTGTATTTATTGAAAAACAAATCTTTTTCATCTTATTTGTCACTGATCTCACTTCTCAAATTATGATCCTTAGCATAGACAAAAAAAGAAACAACACAGCTGCATCAAGGTCTCTCTTGGGTGGGATTCTGCAGTTATTGTCTCTTTTGCTTGCATTTTTTTGTCTTCTTATTTATTATATATCTAAGCTTTTGAAACTTGTCCATTATATTTCAGTTTATTTTGACTTCTATTAGAGAAGCATTGTCCATTGGTAGTAAGAAAGAGACAAGCATTTTGTTTTTATGTCCCTCCGAGATCCAAATACCCTCCTACCTCAACAAGCCTATAACTGATTCCTAAGAGGGTCACACTGAAACTTACACCAAATTAAAGAAAAAAAAAGGGCAACACTTACTATGCTCATGTGAATCTAATTATGCAGAATCTCTCCTTACCATTGAGATAACAAGGATAATGGTGAAAGACATGGAAGAAGAAGAATGGGAAGTTAAAATGCTTTAAGACTTTAAAAGATTTTGTTTATCCACGTTGAGGAAATTGTATCGTTTAATTATAAAAATCAGCAAAATTAAATCCTAACCATTGAGTTTAATAACTGCCACATGTTGTAAGATCATACAAAGGTTAGGTAAAGATCAAAACATGAGAGGTTCCTGGTCCATTTTGTATGATCTTATGACATGTAGCAATTAATAAATTCAAGCGTTAGGATTTTATTTTTTATTTTTTACATCCAAAACGGCATAATTTTACTTATTGAAAAACAAATCTTTTTGATCTTTTTCTTCACATATCTCACTTCTCAAATTACGATCTTTAGCTCATATAAGAAAAGGCAACTATACAGCTACATCAAGGTCTCCCTTGGGTGCAATTTTGCTGTTATTGTCTATTTTACTTGCATTTTCTTCTTCTTATTTATTACATATCTCAGCTTTTGAGACTTTTCCATTATATTTTTGTTTATTTTGACTTCTATTCGAGAAGCATTGCCCATTCACAGCAAGAAGGAGACAAGCATTTGGCTTTATGGCCCTCCGAGATCCAAATACCCTCCTACCCCAACAAGCCTATAACTAATTCCCAACAGGGTGACACTAAAACTTACACTAGATTAAAGAGGGAAAAAAAAGCAACACTTATTGTGCTCATGTGAATCTAATTATGCACAATCTCTCCTTGCCATTGAGATAACAAGAATAATGGTAAAAGACAGAGAAGAAGAAGAATGGAAAGTTAAAATGTTTTAAGGTTTTAAAAGATTTTGTTTATCCACGTTGGGGAAACTATTTCCTTTGATTGTAAAAATCAACAAAATTAAATCCTAACCATTGAGTTTAATAACTACCACGTTATAAGATCATACAAAGGTTAGGTAAAGATCAAAATATGAGAGGATCCTGGTCCATTTTGTATGATCTTATGACATGTGGCAATTATTAAATTCAATGGTTAGGATTTGATTTTTTATTTTTTACATCCGAAACAGTACACTTTTGCTTATTGAAAAACAAATCTTTCTCATCTTTTTCTTCACCGATCTCATTTCTCACATTACAATCTTTAGCGTAGACAAGAAAAAGTAACTATTTAGTTACATCAAGCTCTCTATTGGGTGTAATTTTGCAGTTATTGCCTCTTTGCTTGCATTTTTTTCTTCTTATTTATTATATATCTAAGCTTTTGAGACTTGTCCATTATATTTCACTTTACTTTGAATTCTATTAGCAAAGCAATGCCTATTCCCACTAGGAAAGCGACAAGCATTCTACTTTTATGTCTAGTTGAGATCAAAATGCCCTCCTACCTAGCAAGCCTTTAACCAATTCCCAACAAGGTAACACCAAAACTTACACCAGATTAAACAAAAAAAAAAAAAAGGCAATGCTTCCTATGCTCATGTGAATCTAATTATGTCGAATCTCTTCTTACCATTGAGATAACAAGAAGAACGTTGAAAGATAGGGAAGAAGAAGAATGGGAAGTTAAAGCTTTAAGACTTTAAAAGATTTTGTTTTTCCACAATAAAGAAATTGTTTTGTTTGATTGTAAAAATGATAGGTGTTTAATTACATATCATTTTACATCGATTTTTCTATGATTCTTTGCTCTTTTTTTTTTGGTATTTTTATGTTTTTGTATTGTTTTGATGTTTGTCGAAGTTTTGGAGTGGTTTGCATAAAAAAGAGGTAAATTAGCCAATGATTGTGGATAGCAAGTCAAAGCCACAGCCTTAGGATCTGGAGCTGTGGCGTAAGTATTCGGATTTGTCAAACCAAAGTGGAGAGGTTCTAAAAAGTTAAGGCCATGACCTTAGGATTAGAAGTTGCAACGCTACGTTTGAAGTGGCAGATCTAGTTCCAGCGGGCCAGAGCCACGACCATGAGGTTCTAAAGCCACGGCTTGGGCACGATAAAATTTTTAGAAGAACAAATCTTGTGAACCTAGGACTAACTTTCACTTACTTCAAAACATACAAGGGCTATAAATAAACCCTTGGAAGACCAAATTAGGGCAAGCTAACATCTGGAGATCAATTGTTGAAGGATAGAAAGGAGCTGGAAGAAGGAGGTTTAAGGAGGCTGTGAAGATTTGTTTGTGTAAAGGATTTTCTTAAGCTTGCAATTGAGGTCTTTCTTTTCCTTTCAATCTTTGGAATTCCTAATGTTGTCAGATATTTATTTTGTGTTTGATTTTACATTTATGTTTAGCTAGATTTCGTTTGGTTAAGGATGATTTTAAAACCCTAGACATGAATTTTGTGAGTTGATTATTCCAAATGTTATTATCCAATTCTTGAATTGAAGTTGATTATGTTCTTCTATAATAATAGTCTATGATTATTTTCTTGTTTTATTTTAAATGGCCAACTAAATAGGACTTAATTATTGTCTATTGCTAGTTTAGAAATCTTGATCTATAATTGTCTGGAATTTTTATTCATTGGTAGCTAGTTGTGGTTAGATATTGCAACTCGACAACGCAACCTAAGTTAAATAATCCGAGCTTGTATGTTTATTGCTTAGATCAATCTATCTTTCTCTTCTTAATGCATCCATTGAATTAAACTTAGAAAACTTGTTCTAGGTTATTTGGTATATAGAGATTAAATAAAAGTGCTTGTTTCATTTAGCGATGAACTAGGGAAAGATTGGGGTAATATATGCCTGTTGTTATCTACGGTTGATAATTTCAATAAAAAATTAGATAATAATTCTATAATTGATTTGCAAATTCATGTTAGTCGTAGAGAATGATCCCTTGACCAGGTTTTTCTTATAATTAATTTTCGTCTTATTTAATTCTATGATTTGCTAGTATTTATTTTCTTTTCGATTTTATTTAGTTAGTCATTAGCAAAACTCTCTTTTTATTTTAATATTGTTTTTAATAATAATGTGATTAGAAACAATCCTCAAGAGAATAATACTTTAGTCATCACTCTATTACTTGTGCGACTGATATACTTGCTAGTTTTAACCGCTTGTAAAAATTAACAAAATCAAATCCTAACCGTTGAATATGAGCCAATGTCATAAGATCTCTTAATCTGATCTTTATCTAATCTTTGTATGATCTTGTGACATGTGGCAGTTATTAAATTCAGTGGTTAGGATTTGATTTATTATTTTTTATATCCAAAATTGTATAGTTCTACTCATTGAAGAACAAATCTTCTTCATCTTCTTCTTCGCCGATCTCACTTCTCAAATTACGATATTTAGCGTAGATAAGAAAAAGCAACTACATAAGATTTTGTTTTTCCACATTAGAGAAGTTGCGTCGTTTGACTGTAAAAATCAACAAAACCAATGATCTTATACAGGGCCAACTTAAGGGTTTTTGGGGCCGACGGCGATTTTTACAAAAAAGGCCTTTTATATTTAATTAAAATAATTATAAAATTAATTTTTTTTTAAATATATGTTTTATCTAAAATCTTTTTTTTTTTTGCCTTTTGAGATGCAAAATTATTAACCAAATCTTTATATTCAAGTTTTTCATAATATTTCTTTTTCAATAGATAATAAAGCTAATCCATTTAATCTTTTTATATAGTTCATCTTAGATATGACTTTATCAATTTGTACTAAATAATTTACAAAAAAAACAAGTATACTTTATCAAAATCTTTTAAATATACTAATCATTTTCTATCATGTGCTTCTCCATTTGATAATTTTTAAGTATAATGTGTAGGAGAGAAATGTTAAGAATTTTCATCTTTTGAAAAAAATTATATTATTCTCTCATGGGGGCCTTTTTATATTAATAAATCTCTCATTTTATAATCAACATTTCTCCATCTACCCAAATCATATATATTATTTAGATTATATATTTCATTAAGATTTTGAATTTCTTCATTTGTTTTATTTTCTTTAATTTGTTTTATTTTCTTAATTAGAAAGAGTGGTGTTACATATTTGATTATCATTATCTTCAACAATATCACTTTCTTTAATGGATTCTTGCTCAATTATTGAATTTTCACCAATATTGTTTTTATTGATTTTAACAATTTATCAAGAGCTCATTTTGGGATTCAATTAATTTTTCTAATTAGATTGGGTCATAATGATTAATGTCATTTAGATGGGGTCTAACTGTGTGAGATAATTTTGATTGTGTGGGCCTTTTAATTATATTAAATTTTTAAAATTCTTTGAAATTACTCAAAAATGATTATACGAGGCCTCCCTAAATTTCGGGGCCTTAGCTGGTCACCTATCTCGCCTAAGGGTTGAGCCAGCCCTGATCTTATGACATGTGGCAGTTGTTAAATTCATTGGTTAAGATTTGGTTTAATTTTTTTCTACATCCTAAATGGTATAGTTTTACTTATTGAAAAACAAATCTTTTTTATCTTATTCTTTGCCGGTCTCACTCCTCAAATTACGATCTTTAGCATAGACAGGAAAAGCAACTACGCAGCTACATCAAGGTCTCCCTTGGGTGTAATTTTGCAGTTATTGTATCTTTTGCTTGCGTTTTTTTTTCTTAATTGTTATATATCTAAGCTTTTGATACTTGTCCATTATATTTCAGTTTATTTGACTTCTATTAGAGAAGCAATTCCCATTCATAACAGGAAGGAGATGAGCATTCTGCTTTTATGGCCTACCAATTAGATGCAAATATCCTCCTCCCCTAGCAAGCCTTTAACCGATTCCCAACAAGGTGACACTGAAACTTACACCGGATTAATGATAAAAAAAGTAATGCATACTATGCTCATGTGAATCTAATTGTGCAGAATCTCTTCTTACCATTCAGATAACATGAACAATGGTGAAAGATAGGGAAGAAGAAGAATGGGAAGTTAAAATGCTTTAAGAGTTTAAAAGATTTTGTTTTTCTACATTAGAGAAAGTGGCTTTTGACTGTAAAAATCAACAAAATTAAATCCAAACTATTGAATTTAATACTTGCCACATGCTTTAAGATTATATAAAGGTTAGGTGAAAATCGGATCATGAGAGATTTTGGTCCTAAGAAAATATTGTGAGAAGCTACTTTTTTAGCAACTTTAAAGAGATTTGTTTTGGCAAATCACTTATTCATAATACAAGCCTTGACTAGCTTTATCACTAACATCAACTTTTGGCCTAATCACTTACTTGTGAGTTAGGCTGGACTTTTTTTAAAATAAAAAATAAATCTATAAATACCTTAAATTTAATTAGTATTTATAAAATTATAATTATATTAATTACAAAGATACCATATAAACTTTAAACTCTTTGAACGTTCACTTTCTTCATTTACTATTCATCTCTTTTCTTTTTCAACTTGCAACTCTCAATTTTATTTGACTCCATTTCACTTAAATTCTGGCTTAAAGTAAATTTTCATTTTGTGGAGCGTTTTTTTTTTGTTTTATTTTCATTCCAAAAAGATCACAAAAATTAGGATCATAAATGTATTTTCTAATCTTAAATAATTACTTGAATTTATTTAATATTTTGATGGGTGTGGTTTTTGTTTATTTTTTATTCTTCTGAATTTAATTCTTAAAATTATTTAAATTTGTTGCATCTATTTATATAATATAAGTGTCAAAGTTCTTAAATATTTTTTATGTTTCAAAGTTTGTTAACTTAAGTTTGGTTTCAATTCTATAGGGTTATAATTTTATTAATAAACAATCAATAACTTTTTAATATGAATTCTATTTTTAAAAGTTCTACTTTCAAAAGATCTATACTAATACGTTTGCCTTCACATCTCAGCTGTCTTCTTCGTACAAAAGTGATATATATTTAAATGGGTAAGAAAATGATGACACTTTTGCAAGGTTGTAGAACTTGGCTTGAGGAGGTCACGCACTAGAGAAAGTGAAGGGCAAAAAGAGAGAGTAAAGCGAGGTAGAGAAGGAAAGACAGATGAAAGAAGGTTTTTGGATTTTTATTTTTTAATAAATGAAAATTTTTAATCTTTGATAATTCCGTGAAACAAAAGATAAAAATAATAGAAAGATTCCGTTAATTTAAAAAATTCATGAATAACACTTTTATTAATATACAAGCTTAAAATGTACCAATGGCTACTGGGTTGTGACGCTTGTACTGGAGCTGAATAACTGACTAATTGGAAGACAAGAACTTTGATTTAGTGATTGGAGTCGCATGCTTTTTCTGAGTTAAGAAGGGTGCGAGTGGTTTGTTTATTGAGTATGAAGAGCGAACGTAATGAACAGTGAGGTGGGTTTGAAAACTTATGCCAAGCTGGTTTTTATAACCAGCGAGTCAAATAACATCAAGGAATTTAAAAGCTGGTAATAGAGTTGTAACTTTTCGCTTCTTAAGACTATTTTTGTCATTTTACAAGTCATGTTAGTGGGTCAGTTTGGGATTAGTGTTGCTAGAAAAAAAACAGCAACTGTAGAAAAAATCAACTTTATAAAAAAAATGGAAAGGTATTTACCGATTTTAGAAACTATTTTGCTTTTCAAAAAGCAAGATAGAGATGTTTATGATCACTGTTGTCGTAGTTTTTATTAGTATAAATGATTAAAATGGATATTTTTATTTTTATTTTATAGAATATTTAACTATTACATTCATAATTATTTTTTTAACTATTTAAAACAAATTCTATGCAATTTTATTTTAAAAAAATATAAATTTTTATAATATGTTAAAAGTATAAATAATTTTTTTAATTTATGTAAAATATATGACAGTAAAACTTATATCAAAGTTTAAATTTGATTTTTAATTTATATCATAATCAAATTAATATATAAATTAAAATTTAATATAAAATATCCGCACATTTATTTATAAAATAATTTAAAATTTATAATAATATAATAAATTAACAAATATGACTTTATATTTTTTTTAATTATTAATGTTTATTGGATGTATTTAATATATTTTTAATTTAAATTAAATTCATTTAATTTCAAGTAATTAAATTTATTAAAAAATATTTGAAAAAAATGAAAAAAAAAGAGAGAAATGAATGCATAATGTATCCTATCTTTCACAAAAAGAAAAAGTTATTTCCAAATTTTTTGTAAATTCATTTACAAAATTTATAAATTTTATTTAAAAAATTATGCATCAGTACTTTGTTGTGTTGTAGAATTCATGCTTTAATGACTCTAAATATGTACTTTTTATTTTTTAAAATTTTTATTAAATTACTATATATCAAATAATTATTATAAATTTTATTACTAATTGAAGACATTTTCGTAATTATATATTTTCAAACTGTTTTGCTTTTCAAAAGCAAGATAGAGATGTTTATGATCACTGTTGTCGTAGTTTTTATTAGTATAAATGATTAAAATGGATATTTTTATTTTTATTTTATAGAATATTTAACTATTACATTCATAATTATTTTTTTAACTATTTAAAACAAATTCTATGCAATTTTATTTTAAAAAAATATAAATTTTTATAATATGTTAAAAGTATAAATAATTTTTTTAATTTATGTAAAATATATGACAGTAAAACTTATATCAAAGTTTAAATTTGATTTTTAATTTATATCATAATCAAATTAATATATAAATTAAAATTTAATATAAAATATCCGCACATTTATTTATAAAATAATTTAAAATTTATAATAATATAATAAATTAACAAATATGACTTTATATTTTTTTAATTATTAATGTTTATTGGATGTATTTAATATATTTTTAATTTAAATTAAATTCATTTAATTTCAAGTAATTAAATTTATTAAAAAATATTTGAAAAAAATGAAAAAAAAAGAGAGAAATGAATGCATAATGTATCCTATCTTTCACAAAAAGAAAAAGTTATTTCCAAATTTTTTGTAAATTCATTTACAAAATTTATAAATTTTATTTAAAAAATTATGCATCAGTACTTTGTTGTGTTGTAGAATTCATGCTTTAATGACTCTAAATATGTACTTTTTTATTTTTTAAAATTTTTATTAAATTACTATATATCAAATAATTATTATAAATTTTATTACTAATTGAAGACATTTTCGTAATTATATATTTTCAAAAAATATTTTATGAAAATAAATAATTATTTATTTTAATCATAAGTATAAACCTAATAAAAAACTTTAATAAATAAGGGTAAAATTATTTTTTATTTTTATTGAGGGTAATTTTGGCATTTCACTTTCTGGAAGCAGAAGTCGCTCTCCAAAAACAAGTAGTTTCCTACTTTTAGACTCATTCATTAAACTTGATTTTTTTTTTTCTTTTTGAAGTAGATTGATAAGCAATCCCAAATGCCTAGGTTGTTTTTGCTGTAGAAAAAATAATAACCTTAAACTGGCTTGAGTGTTCTTTACAACTCATTACTTCGAGCACTAAATCAATGGTAAAAGAGTAATTATAGATTGACCACTAGTGAAAAGTTACATAAACTAACGGGTTATGTTTGTTTGGGGTATGGTTGATGAATTTCTAAGAATGTTTGGGTAATAGTACAGAAAAAATGCAATAGTTAATATGCGTGTGATGATTTCTGAAACCTAGAGGGTAGTTTGTGATTTTTTTCCTCTTTTATTTCCAAGGTTAAATCATGGGGAATTTTCAAAATTTACACTCCCCAAAAACCAATTTTTTATTGAGGGTAATTTTGGCATTTCACTTTCTGGAAGCAGAAGTCGCTCTCCAAAAATAAGTAGTTCCCTATTTTTAGACTCATTCATTAAACTTGATTTTTTTTTATTTTTGAAGTAGATTGAGAAGCAATCCCAAATGCCAAGGTTGTTTTTGCTGTAGAAAAAATAATAACCTTAAACTGGCTTGAGTGTTCTTTACAACTCATTACTTCGAGCACTAAATCAATAGTAAAAGAGTAATTATAGATTGACCACTAGTGAAAAGTTACATAAACTAACGGGTTATGTTTGTTTGGGGTATAGTTGATGAATTTCTATAATGTTTGGGTAATAGTACAGAAAAAATGCAATAGTTAATATGCATGTGATGATTTCTGAAACCTAGAGGGTAGTTTGTGATTTTTTTCCTCTTTTATTTCCAAGGTTAAATCATGGGGAATTTTCAAAATTTACACTCCCCAAAAACCAATTTTTTATTGAGGGTAATTTTGGCATTTCACTTTCTGGAAGCAGAAGTCGCTCTCCAAAAACAAGTAGTTCCCTACTTTTAGACTCATTCATTAAACTTGATTTTTTTTTTTTGAAGTAGATTGAGAAGCAATCCCAAATGCCTAGGTTGTTTTTGCTGTAGAAAAAATAATAACCTTAAACTGGCTTGAGTGTTCTTTACAACTCATTACTTCGAGCACTAAATCAATTGTAAAAGAGTAATTATAGATTGACCACTAGTGAAAAGTTACATAAACTAACGGGTTATGTTTGTTTGGGGTATGGTTGATGAATTTCTAAGAATGTTTGGGTAATAGTACAGAAAAAATGCAATAGTTAATATGCATGTGATGATTTCTGAAACCTAGAGGGTAGTTTGTGATTTTTTTCCTCTTTTATTTCCAAGGTTAAATCATGGGGAATTTCAAAATTTGCACTCCCCAAAAACCAATTTTTTATTGAGGGTAATTTTGGCATTTCACTTTTTGGAAGCAGAAGTCGCTCTCCAAAAACAAGTAGTTCCCGACTTTTAGACTCATTCATTAAACTTGATTTTTTTTTTCTTTTTGAAGTAAATTGAGAAGCAATCCCAAATGCCTAGGTTGTTTTTGCTGTAGAAAAAATAATAACCTCAAACTGGCTTGAGTGTTCTTTACAACTATTACTTCGAGCACTAAATCAATGGTAAAAGAGTAATTATAGATTGACCACTAGTGAAAAGTTACATAAACTAACGGGTTATGTTTGTTTGGGGTATGGTTGATGAATTTCTAAGAATGTTTGGGTAATAGTACAGAAAAAATGCAATAGTTAATATGCATGTGATGATTTCTGAAACCTAGAGGGTAGTTTGTGATTTTTTTCCTCTTTTATTTCCAAGGTTAAATCATGGGGAATTTTAAAAATTGGCCCTCCCCAAAAACCAATTTTTTATCTAGTCCTCCTCAATAAGCTTTTCAAGCCACTAGCCTCCAGCCCCCTAAATTACCTAACTACCCTTCAACTTTCTCTAATTAACACTAATCACCACCATAACTCTCTCTCGCTCTCTTTCTCTAACTCTCTAACTCTTCTATGGCTATACAACACTTAATAAACAAAAACAAATAAAAGACAGCAATCAAACACACTATAATACACTAAAAACATAAAAAAAAGCTCATTCAGATTGGAAAGTGATCACAATTGAGGTATTGTACATTTGAAACTCAACTCCAACTCATTCATTTATATTTTTGCATGATTAGAATGATAAATCTCATATCATATACGTAGATATAGGCGAACAAAGGTTGGAATATATGAATCTAGATTGGTTTTGTCAGTTTTGTGGTTAGAAATCATGTTTTCTATGTTCGTATCTGTCTTTGAAAACCCAAAAATTTGACAGTTAGACGCCACTTCGACAATAAAAAACAAATAAGACAGATGGCAAAGAGAGATAAAACCTGATCAATTTGATGGCCTATGAAAGGAATCTCCTCGAGACACAAAAATCAATCATTATTACCTCATTTTATTTTTCTTTTCTTCTTTTTTTTTTATTTTTCAAAAACATTGGGTTGCCTCCCAATAAGCGCTTGGTTTAACGTCCTCAGCCCGACTTTGGTTCCATCATGGGAGGATCCAATCTCCGCTGTGCTTCTCTAGTGGGCTTGGATCCTTCTTCCAACAAGAATTGGTGCATGCATATGGCTGGGCCTTGGATGTTAGCAATCGTCCACCCAATAGCTATTTTGTGATCTGTAAGTATTCGGACGAGTTTCTCTTCTTGTTTTCGTGCAAGGCCCATTTCCATTGTAATTGGCAAAGTATCATTCTCACCCAAGAATCCATGATTCAAATGATCTGGCAGTGACTTAAGCTCCAAGGTATTGGCTTTCGTCACAGAAGGAAGAAGTTTCTCATTAGATAAAGTAAATTGAATGTACGAAACATCATAACTATTTGTGGTTATTGCTATGGTCTCATCTAAGCTTGCCATAGCTTCCTCCATTTCTTTGGACACTTGTATCAAAATTCCTGACTCATTAGAATTTTCTGTCCCTATATACTCACTAATAGCTACATCCAATCCATTCTTGCGAGTTAACTCAAAATATTGTTGTGGCAAAGAATCAACAATGGCAACTGCAAAAACAGAATGTAAGTCACTAAAGTACCTCATTGCCTCAAAATATTGAAACATATCACCTTGCCATCAAACTCTATGATGAGAGTGCCATCATGAACATCAATCGTGGTTCTAACAGTTTTCGAGAATGGTCTCCCTAAAAGAATCGGAGTTGGATTAGGAGATGTTTGATCCTCTATTTCAAGGATATAGAAGTTTGCTGGGAAAACCAATTGATTCACCTGCACAAGCACATCTTCCACAACTCTTTTGGGATATGCATTAAAATGATCAGCAAGTTGAATGGTAATACCCGTTTTCGCAAAGGTCCAAGATTTAAAGAAGTATAAATAGAATATGGCATGACATTAATAGATGCTTCTAAATCTAACATAGCTCTTTCAAACTTGGTTTTACCAATGGTGCATGGAATGGTGATTGTACCTGGATTATTGCATTTCGGAGGAATTTTTCTTTGTAGTACAGCTGAAACATTTTCCCCCACACTTACTTTCTCATTCCCTTTTAATTTTCTCTTCTTGGTGCATAACCCCTGGAGACATTTTGTATGACAAGGTACTTGCTCGGTAGCATCCAGAAGTGGTATATTTATCTCGATTTTACGAGAAGTTTCCAGGATTTCTTGTTCTTGTTCCTCCTTCTTCAATTTTGTCAATCTGTTAGGAAAAAGTGGAGGAGTAACATAAGAAGGAATAGTAGTTTTAAGACTTACCTTAGAGGATGATGTCTTGTTCATGGTGGAAGTGGTGTCATCTTCTTCATCAGTTTGTGATTTCTTTGGCAGGACATCTAATTGCTCTCCATTTTGCAAATTTATCACACAAGCATTCTCTCTTGGATTGATCACCGTTTGAGAAGATAATTTTTCTGAGCATTGGCCCTCGAATTTGCTCATGCTAGTAGCTAATTGTCCCATTTGATTTGCCAGGTTTTGGATACTTGCCCCAGTTTCCTGCTGGAATTGCATTGTGTTAGTGGCAAGTGCATTAACAATATCCTGGGGTGACATACCTGAGTTTTCTGAGCTGGTTGTGCCTTGGTGGTGAACTTTGTCATTTTGAAAATGGTTGGCTGCACTCTTAGGTTGATTCAAAACCTTGTAGTTATTTGGTAGGGCTATTTGGATGATGGTTCATAATCCAGTAACTAAATAGGGGTGATCTTCCCATCCCAGCATTGTCTGTTAGAGAAGGATCATACCATTGGGGGCTTTTTTTGTCCTGGAAATCCTCCATGGCATTGTCTTGTTCCATATCTCCTTGCAAATTGATACATTGTTCGAATTTTGGATGCTCCATGGTAGAATATACCTCACATGCATAAATTTCTGCATATGTCCTACAGCCATGTTTTCCACAAGAGAAGTTAACTCAAAAAGTTGTTGTTCAATGTTCGGAGTGCTTACCTAATTTACTCTCCATGGTAGTTGTGGCTCAAATCCGCCACTGAATTGATGGAAGTTT
>SNVD02007429.1:0-29173 GCA_013180625.2 Boswellia sacra
GCATGCGCACTTTGTGGCACGAACGCCCTTCTCCCTATGGCTCGTGCGAGCACGAACAGGGAGAGGAAATTTCGACAGTGGCGATGCCCTTTTCCGAGCACGACGAAACACCACTCCTGTGTCTGTGTGTGTGTGTTGTGTTTGTGTGTGTCTGTGTCTGTGTCCGCGTCTCTGCCTATGCTGCCTGTGTTTGTGTGCGCTTGCAATTTGGTGCTTTTGTGAGTGCTTTTGTGTGAGTGGGTGTGTGCGTTTGTTTGTAGATTTAACTATGCGTCTGTAGCGGGCGCGAGTTACGCCGTCTCTGAAATCCAGGCCAGGCGCCCACTGCAACTCGGAAACTTCTCACATCATCCGCTCACTCTCACCGAAAATAAATGACTCACACGAGAAATGTTCAAGTTCATCGTTGCTCATCACAGACCCCAATTGAAGATTGCTTGAGAAAACAATTTGCCACACATTGTTCCACCCTACAGCTTAGATATTATCCAACTTGCTCAGACGGCCCAACCACAAACTTATCTGCTTATGTATGCAAGCCAGACAAAACGTTTGTGCGTCAGAGAAGCTCCGCCGTCTGAAGATAACAGAGCACAGCACCTCACAACATCCCCTGAGGTAGCTACTGTTTCAAGCCAGCATTCAATTACAGTCACCGCCACATCACCAGCGACATCATCCACAACGCCCAACCCACTGAGCGATCAACGCTCGGTGAGCGCCAACCTTGGCGCCGCCAACGTCAGCTGCAATCCGGATAGCAGGATCAATACCATCATGACCGCTTCAGCTGCTGAGAATCTGGCAACCAATCAGAATCAGTCCCCTGTCAAAACAACCTACAATGTAGTCTCATCTATGACAAATGTAGTCCGTCAGAATGAGCATCACGACGAATTCTGCCGTACAACTGATAAAGCCTCCGATGATGGTGGCCCGTCTGAACAAGAACTCATACAGAAGCTAGCCAACGAGACTCTGGAGGAGCAAAAGTACGACTTGATATTATCCATCAGAAATCTCATAACGGCTTGCAACAAGAAGAAGGTATCGCTGGTCAGGAATCCGCACTTCCCGAAGGTAGTGAGCATCTTTGATGATCGACAAACTAGTGCAAGTGTAAAAGCGCAGCTTGCACTACTCTTGTGTAGCATCGCCAAGGGTGGCGAGCAGAATGTTAAAATTCTCAATGATTGTCTCGTGGATGACAAGATATTCAACCTTATACTGAGCACAACTGACGATGCACTTATCGAGGCATGTCTCAGGTGTCTTCGTGCAATCATGTCCTGGCCAAATGTCTCACGTGCCTGGATGTTATATGAAAAGTCCCCCACCAGTCACCAGCAGTCAAGCCACGAACAGCGAGGAACTAGCAACGACAAGAGTCACGAGGGTATTCAGAGAATTATAGAATATGCACGCTGTAGTTCATCATACATTGTTCAAGAATGTGCCGCTGATATATTTGCTGCTACCTGCTGTCGCGCCAGAGACCAAAACATCTTATTCAATTCTGGTTCTATACCATGCATTGTGCAATTACTAGAATCTAGATCATCAAAAGTGATTATAGCAGCTCTCAGCTGGCTTTCGGTAATTTGTTTACACAACAAAGTCGTGTCTACCGAGGCTCTTAACAGCAAGTGTCCATCAAGGACAAAGTTGCTTGATAGGCTAGTTATGTTAATGAATAAGGATGAATGCCACCAAATCCAGTATCTGTCGGCTAAGAGCTACACTAAGATATACCGTGCTTTGGAACCGGATCACATGAATGGAGATGCCCGGATCATATCTCACGTTCTTCCAACGTTAGTTCGTATGGTCCACAAAGACAAACCATCACAATTGAGAGCCGAGGCTGCTGAATCAATAGCCTATCTGATAGAAAAAAACACGAAACTTCAAAGCACAGCAAGCATCTGCAACCATCTCATAGAATCTCTTGCTGATATGCTAGAGTATGACAATCCTGTTCTATGCGATTTGAAAGATTATAGCTCACAATTGATGAGCTATCGTCATTCGCGTGACAAAGATACACACTGGATGACATCGATACCCAATCACAAACCTCACCAGCCTCAGGTTCTCGATCTGAGGAATCTAGGACTGAGAAGACCCTCCGATTTCATGGATGACATTCACGGTTCTGATACAAATCAGGATATGAGACGTTCAGCATTCCTCGCTTTAGCGGCACTAGCATCCAATCTTGAGATAGTTAGAAAGAAAATCTTCGACACTTGCTCTGTGATGCAGCACCTTGTTCGGGGCCTTACGGACAACAATCCGAAGACATTGAAGCCAGTTTTGAGTTGTCTATTGAGCTTATCTAGATCAGTGCAACAGTTGCGCACTAGCTTCGCCGAGAATAGTGTCTACGGTGCCCTCAAAAATCTGCTGGGTACTTCACAAGATGAGGTTCTCATTCTAGTGTTAGCTATTATATGCAATATCTCACTCGACTTTTCATCTGGCAAGCATCACTTCCTCGACACTACCACGATTATGACACTCTGTAACCTCACTAAGGGAACGGTCCCTTTTATGAGATTGCACGCCATGTGGATTCTGATGAACATGGTTTACCAACTCAAGGATGCTGACTTGAAATTTCAGATACTCAGAACTCTAGGTACTGGTCACGTGCTCAATATTCTAACTAATGAAAACAATGACATGGATCTTGTTCTCAAGACATTAGGTTTCTTGAGAAATCTTTTGTCCCAAAAGCATCATATTGATGAAATAATGAATAACCATGGTGGTCCTATCATCAAGGCACTCATGAAAGTGTTGGAAAGATGCCCATCGAGAGTTAAAGAACAGGCCCTTTGCGTACTGACAAATATCGCAGACGGAAATGAGGCCAAAACGTTTATCATGAATGATCGAAACGTTCTTAATTACTTGGCACAGACAATCCAAGACAACGATGCAGGTGATCTCAGACTAGCCGCAATCTGTTGCATAACAAATCTGGCGCAGAAGGACCAGCAAGGGTTCTTGTCCAGACAGATTGAACTGCGAAAGTATGGAATTGAGGAGAAGCTAAATTCTCTTCTGAATACTGACGATCCGATACTAGCAGACCGAGCGCGAACTGCATACAACCAATTCTTGGTTGGAATAGACGATAAATATGTGAATTAGGATAAATATTTATTAAATTCATAACCTTGGTTGTCTAGACTCAAGACTCTTGAGCACTCAACTAGAAAACCGATGGAGTTGAGGATAGCTTCACGAATGAACGTCAATACAATAATTCGTAGGATTTCAGATAATTATGTCGATCAAGTGGAGATCCAATTGTGTGAGTTGAGGTGAGTCGCTAAAGTCAGATCATTACTCTAGCCAAGCCATCATGTACATGATAGCTACTCCGATGACAAAACAGAACAACTCTACGACCGTCTGCTTGAAGCTAGAATTTTTGAGCTGAGGAATCAAATGAACTGTGGCTATGTAAATGAAACCACCTGCCGTGAGGGGGAGTATCCAGCTACTAGCTCGATCGTCATGACTGCCAATCAGCAGGCTGATGACAGTTCCGCTGATTGCTCCTATGGCCGTTACACACTGGAGCCAGATAGCTTTACTCTTTGAAAATCCGGATTGTCTGAGTATGGCGTAGTCGCCTATTTCGTGCGGCACTTCGTGTAAGAATATTGCGAATGTGGTGCTTAATCCAAGCTTAGTTCCAGATAAAAAAGATGCACCGATGGCTAAACCATCAGTGAAATTGTGTAAGAAATCTGCAATCAAATTGAGTATACCGGAGGCATGAATATGTCCATGGCGACAACCGCTATCAGGGTGATTGTGATCGTCGTTCTTTTTCTTCTTTGCCTTTTCACTCTTGCTGTCGGGTTCAGACTTGATTGAATAAATGTATTTCTCCAGTATGAAGAATATCATAATGCCAGTCAAGACTTTGAGTCCAACAGAGCTATCGTGGTCGTGTTGGTGTGCCGGGACATCTTCTCTATGATGGTGTTCATGTTCATGTTTATGATTGTCGTGGTGGTGATGGTCATGAGTGTGGTCGTAATGGTGACCACCAGAGCTCTCTGGAATGAGATGAAGAAATGCGTCGCCTAATAAGCAGCCTGCGGCTAAAGCTAGAAGCTTCTTGAGATTAACTCTGTCGTCGACAGGTAGGATGAGAAGGACTATGACGGGTGCCAAGCTGATGAATGTCACGCTTGAAAGAGCGTATATATAGATGGAATAATCAACTGCCATGATGAGGTAAAGTGATCCGAGGATGACCTTATCAATGGACAGCTATCACACTGTGTATAATCTGGCTCGAATTTTGTTGACTTTGAGTGCTGTTGCTGCACAAATGATGTTTGATGTTAATGGTTCAGCTTGTCTCATATAGATGAGGTTGAAATCGCGGTCAGTTGATGAAATCTGAAGAGTTGATCGACAACCGATTGTTGAAGATCTCGAGTCGATAGTATAAGACTGAATAACCCATCAGCATCAGGGATAAGTATGGGACAATTATTCACTTGCCGCACTACTGACATGAATTTGAAACCAATCAGATGTTAGTTACGCTAGTCACACATGATAATGAGAATCGAACCAACGAGCGAAGCCACCGGTTGGCCACGCGAACTGTCATCGGGGCGCGGCATGCGAATTCTTCGATCCGAATGGAACTCGGATCCTATTCCTGTGGACAGCAGTCAGTCGCCAGCCGAGTTTCACATGAGTAGTAGCTGCAGGCGCCGTCCGGGGTGATGTGTTACGTAATCCAATGGCATCCTGTGGCTCGACTAGACAGCTTTGGCCGATCACAAACTCCACTGGAGAGATCTGTATAGACAGAGAGAGAACGACTTGAAAATACTGGATTGCTAGCGGACTTTGGAATTGCCAGCAGTTGTATTCAGTCTGTTGCTCGCTTGCTGCGCACACAAGATCGAAGACTCGAGCAGGACTCGCACACTAGCTGTTGGCAGCTCATTGGATACGGCGCCAGTCCAAGAGCTCGCCGAAGGAGATCGCTAATCCAGCGGCTTTGCCCAATTGGATCGCTCGACTGGCGTACGCTCTAGTGCAACAAATTGCAGCTCGTTGCAAGCTCACTCTTGGACTGAGTTGCCGACTGGAGCCTGCGCGTCATATACAATGGGCGGACAGAGAACAAGAGTAACCGGCCGAAAATAACGTCGACGAGACTCACAAACGACCACAACTACGCTGATCATTACCGATGATCACAACAACGAGACATTCTCTCTACGACATTGTATTACTGTTCTATCGATTGCCCAATTCATTCGTCCACCAGCCCCATTCGCAAACACACACTGACACAGACTCAGACCACTATACAAGTTGACACATCTGACAGTAGTAGTGCACCCTCCAGAACATCTCACAATATAATATTGACCTGATTACATATTTATTCTTCTACACTGAACGACCAACTAACTACACCAGCAACAGGACGAAGACAATCAGCCTAACAATAACAATCAGGCCATCTGCGAGAGCAGTTCAGAGAACCTTCCAAGATGTCGTGGCAGAACGATGGAATGGAAGGTCTCATCGGGTCTGTCAACAAGCTTCAAGATGCCTTCGCTGGTCTGGGTTTGAATTTGAGTCTTGATCTGCCACAAATCGCCGTTGTCGGTGGACAGTCGGCTGGTAAATCTTCTGTACTAGAGAACTTCGTCGGCCGCGACTTTCTACCCCGTGGCGCTGGCATAGTCACGAGACGTCCGCTGATATTGCAACTTATCAATTCAACACAAGAGTATGGTGAATTTGTACATGCCAGAGGTCAGATATTCACTGAGTTTGATAAGATTCGTAAAGAGATAGAAGATGAAACTGACCGTTGTACCGGCAAAAACAAGGGAATTTCGCCTATACCAATCAACTTGCGGATATACTCGCCCCATGTGCTCAATCTCACTCTCATCGATCTACCTGGACTCACAAAAGTTCCAGTCGGTGACCAACCACCTGATATTGAGCACCAGATCAAGGAGATGATCCTGAACTATATCAAGCGCGAGAACTGTCTCATCCTCGCCGTGACACCAGCCAATCAGGACCTGGCCACGAGCGACGCTCTCAAGCTTGCCCGCGAAGTGGACCCTAGCGGTCTGAGGACTATCGGTGTGCTCACGAAGATTGATCTCATGGACCAAGGAACAGATGCACGAGATATCCTCGAGAACAGAGTGTTTCCCTTGCGTCGTGGCTACATAGGTGTCATCTGTCGATCACAGAAGGACATCGAGGCCAAGATAGATATCACAGCCGCGATCCATAAAGAGCGCAAGTATTTCCTAGGGCATCCGTCGTACACTCATCTAGCCGATCGATGTGGCACACCCTATCTTCAGAGAACTCTCAACCAGCAGCTAACTAATCATATCCGTGATACTCTGCCTAGCCTACGTGACAAGCTGCAGAGGCAAATGTTCTCGCTAGAGAAAGATGTGTCGGAGTTCAAGAACTATCGACCTGATGACCCGTCCGTCAAGGCTAAAGCAATGATGCAAATGATACAACAGTTGCAGAACGATTTCGAGCGGGCTATCGAGGGTTCAGGAAACTCCATCATCAACGTCAATGAACTCTCAGGTGGTGCACGCATCAACAGGTTGTTTCATGAAAGATTCCCCTTTGAAATCATGAAACGAGAGTGCGATGAAGTGGAGATGAGACGAGAGATAGCTTTCGCCATTCGCAACACACATGGTGTGCGAGTTGGCCTATTCACACCGGACCTGGCCTTCGATGCCATTGTTAAGACCCAGATAACACGACTCCGAGAGCCGACACTCAAATGCGTAGATCTTGTCATACAAGAACTCGGAACGGTCCTGAAAAATTGTACCAACAGACTGTCTAGATATCCGCGATTGCGCGACGAGGTGGAGCGCATCATTCTGCATCACATAAGTGATCGCGAGCAATATTTAAAGGATCAATTGTTGTTATTAGTTGAGGTTCAGTCGGCTTACATGAATACTAACCACGATGATTTTATTGGTTTCTCAAACGCGCAAGCAAACGCTAATAACTCAAGTGCACCAGCCGTTCGCGAAAGAAAGATAGGCAATCAAGTGATCCGCAAGGGTTGGATGTGCATACACAACCTGAGCATGTTGAAAGGCGGTTCTCGCGACTACTGGTTTGTGTTGACTGCAGAGACTCTTTCCTGGTACAAGGACGAGGAGGAGAAGGACAAGAAATACATGCTTCAATTGGACGGCCTCAAGATTCGCGACATAGAGTCTGGATTCATGTCAAGGCGATCGGTGTTCTCATTGTTCAACAACTCCAACAACATCAACGTCTATCGCGACTACAAAAGTCTGGATTTATCCTGCGAGTCAGCCGAGGAGACGGAGGCGTGGAAGGCGTCCTTCTATCGGGCGGGTGTATATCTTGAGCGATCTCCAGTGAGTGCTCCCAACGGAACGGGCCACAGCAACTTAGCCCCTGCCCCAGGTTCCAGCAGCACACTCGGGCCAAATTCCAGTGGAGGCACTGGAGTTTCGCGAAGCGGAAGTCTCAAAGTTGAGTCAAACACTAATGGCGTAGGCGGCAAAAATAATACAGCTCTCGATCCTCAGCTGGAGCGCCAAGTGGAGACTATCCGTAATTTGGTTGAGTCTTACATGAGAATAGTCACAAAGACGTTCCGTGATTTGGTTCCCAAGTTCATAATGCACTTGTTGATCAACTCAACCAAAGATTTCATGCACAGCGACCTCTGGACGACACTATTCAGACAAGGCGACCAGGCCGCTCTGATGGAAGAGTCTCCCGAGGAGGAGCGACGCCGCACGGATTTAATGAAGACTTATCAGGCTTGCAAGGAGGCGCTCACAATTATCAGCGAGGTCAACATGAAGACATCATCTAGTTTGCCCATCAATCCATTGCCACCAGTCAAGAGCTACCAGCCACCTCCCACGCCGCAGCCCAGCCCGATGCCTATCACAAATCCGCTGCCGACCCCCGCGCCCACGCCCATACCGACACCCATGTCGACGCCGTTGCCATCATCGCAGCCGCTCATCCCGCAATCTCACCCAATCATCCCAATTCAACCCACCAGAATGGTGCCATCGATTCCCAGTCGAGCGGCGCCATCAATCCCCACCCGAGCCGCACCCTCCATACCAAGCCGAGCGATGCCGATGGGGCCTAACAAGGAGCTTCCGTCTATTCCGCCACGCATACAGCCGGGAGCATTCGTAAGCGGCGAGAGGCCCAACGAGCGCGGAGCGTAAGAGTGAATGAACTAGTGGTGTGTCGAGTAATGAGCCAAGCTTGCCGGGAAGCGATGTCTGCGACGTCGACCCATTGGTTTCGCACCGTCACGCGCTCTGTCTGTTTACCACCCTAGTCTTTGTGGAATTCAAACAGTGGCCAGGTTGCAAATATTTGCTCGCACATAGATAAGTGGCCATCCCATTGACATTTCGCAGCCACTCAACAGTTGAGCTCCATGTAGATGTTGTCTCGCAATAATGGCAAATTCAAGTGAGAGATGGAGTGGGGGCTCGCCACTCTGATGTCGGTGCGACCTCACGGTTTAGCAAGATGATAAAGTAGACGTCAGCAGACGCGCGCACGCTCTACAAAGACAGCCTGGCAGAGACAGCACTCAAACAACGGACAGGGTATCGCGATCGTTTGGCTTTGACCCAGTTCAGATCTGCATTGTTATACCTTATGGAGACGCCGGCATTGGTGAGATTCAATTTGCTTTAATCCGCTCGCCACAGGGAGAAAGAGAGAAAGAGAGAGAGGGAGAAGGCTAGCGGACGGACGGATGATATGTCTGCCAGTTCGGCGCAGGCGAACTATTTGCTAAGTTATGCCCAGTTGCCATCGATTCGTCGACTCCACAACAGGTGAACTCTGAACTACCTGTCAATATGAATTGACCTCAGTAGGAGCTCGCCAGAGTCGCGCGTAGTACACTAGCTCACAAAGAATTCGCAATTGAGGTTGTAGTCGGGACGCGGGATCTTGTTGTCTCACGTCATCAAGCACGCGCCCTGGCGCGCTGCAGATGAGGCAGGTGTTTAGGCTGCATCTTCGATGTGGATTTTCCCTGCGTCGAGACGATTTGTTGTTTTAGTGGCAACGTCGCGGCCGTCGCCCTCGCCGTCACCGCGGCCGCCAAGGACTACGTCGATGGTCAAGGCTGCCACAGCGCTGGAGTTTTGAATTTTTTTGCCAGGCTACCTGCACCTGGCAGACGTCGGCGACGTTGGCCGCAAAGAGTTGCCGGCCGGCTGAGCCGTCGTTTTGGGTCACTGGCCAGGACCAATTCTTTGGTTGTTGATTCTGTAGCACCGCCGCTCGCCGGCGAGTGAGCGAGTCGGCCGAGTGCGGGCGCCATCAATATGCAGCCAGCCGGCAAATGGAAAGTTCGACTTTCGCCTCGCCGGTCGCCCGATTCACACTGACTACGGCTGCCGCGGCGGCGGCGGCGGCGAGGGCGACGAGGGCGACTTTGTGCGAGCCGCGAGCCTCGAGGTCATTGTGACGGCGCTGACTTGCGGCCGCCGCCAGATCCGTAGTTCAGATCTGGGGATTGTTTTCTCCTCGCCGCCCGCCTCATCCGCCGCTCTGTTCGCGCGTCCGCCGCGGTCTGTGTGGCGCCGTTGCATAATGCCTGTGGCCGATGCTCTCTGATGGCTAATGTTATCGCTCCACTTTCGATGCGAGCTTGAGCTCGCGCGGGCGGTCGATGGTGGCGGAGTGCGCGAGGAGCTCGTCCGAGCGGCGTCTTGATTGATGGCCGCGCTGGCGGCGGCGGTGGCGGCGAAAACAAAGAATCGGCCGGCGCGCGCGATCATCGCGGCCATTAGATCAAATTTTGGCCCAATAAAGAGTGGCCTCGCGCGGTCTCGCCTGCGCGGGCTGACGTTGAAGCTCATCAACCATGCGGAGATCTCCAAGTTCCTTCGCTATCTTCGCCGCTTGCCGGCCGCAGCCGCAGCCGCGCCGACCAAAGATGGGCGCCGCGCGCAACGAGTGTGGGAGTGGCGATTATGTAATAATTTGCGCGCTCACCTGGCCGAGCGAGCGCGCCGAGTACGAGGCGCTGCTCACACCTCTGATTCGGCGTCATGTCTTCGGCGCTCAATGAGCCGAGCGCATCGGATGCAACAGTTGCCAATGGCGCCGCCACCAACAAGCAGCGCCTCGAGGCGAGCCAAATCAGTGATGGCGTGCCTTCTGTTTGATCGGTGGGCGGGCTTTAATTTGGCCGCCGCCTGGCCGAGTCATTGGACTCTGGGCGAGCTGCTGGCCAACGACTTCGACGACTTCGACGACGACGACGACGACGACGACGACGACGATGAGATTCGGTTGCCTCGCTGGACAAGCGAAAGGATCGCGCGACTTTGCCGCGCGCCAGGCGGACGTTGGCCGGATTTAGACCAAAGGCACGCACACAAACCAACTCGACTTGCCGCCCGTTAGCTCCGGTCGGCCGGCGACGCCAGTGGCCTTCTGCGCGGAGGCCACCGCTCCAAACCGGACGACAGGTGAAATTAATTGAGTGTGGCTCGCGAGTCGGCGAGGCGCGCGCAAATGCTCTGTCTCGGCAAGATCAAGTTTAGCTGCGACGCACTGGCGACAATCGGGCGGCCGGTCGGCGCTCGAGGTGAGAATCAGCGGCGCTTATTTATGGCGCCGCCAGACGCGGCCTTTTCGCTTCGTCCCATTGGCTCCAGCTCGAGCTCGTGCCCGCAAAGAGAGTGGCAATTCGAGAATGGCGCGCGATCGATATCAGGCCGCGAGGCCGATGCCAATTTGCATGGCGAGCGCATTTTTCTTCGAGACAACTGCGCTACGCCAGAGCCCGCCGTTAATCCGACGCCGCAGAGCCGCCGGACTCCACAGGCTGAGTGCTCCAGATGGCACCGCTCGCACGGTGACTTATGGCTCTGGTCGACGAGCGAGCTGTAGTCGTGCGCCCGGCCAACGGGCGGCCGACTCGGCGAGAGGTGGCGACTGGGCGCTCGCTCGGCCGACCGGCGGCCGAGCTAGCGCGCCACTCGATCCGGAATGAATGATGAGCACGAGCGAACAAAGGCACAGCGGCCGGGCCTAACTGGGCCTTTGATCGGGCCGCCGTGGCCGCCGCGAACGGTCAAGATGCAAATGAGCGCGCGATCGATCGGCGGCCAGACAATGCGGCGAATTTGTCGCTGGCGCTCGCGTGCGCGCGCCCACAAGCTCACCGGCCGCGCCGGAAGCTCGCCAATCGAGCGGACGAACGCTCGCCGCGCGGGGCTACTTCACTTCCACTGGCCAGCCGCCGGGCGCCACTTCCGCCGATCCACTTCCGAGTGTGCGGGCGCGCGAGTGAATGAGTGAGCTGGCGATCGGTTGGCGCATCAATCAGGCGCCGGCTCGCTGACTAACGGGCGGCGCGCGCACTCACACGAGCGCGCAACAGTTGGCGCCACTAACAATCGCCCCTCGACCTGCCATTATTCGGCTCCATTTCACCTGATGCCAATGGTCGCGCGCGTGCCAAGAGCGTCGGCGGGGCGACGGGCGAGCTCGTGCGCGCTCGCAACAGCAGGCGGCCGGCCGATCGATCGCTCCACTGGACGCGCAGGAAGTGCGAGTTCTCGCTGGCGCTGATTGCGATTGTTGCCAATTGTTGTTGTTGTTGTTGTTGTTGTTGTTGTTGTTGTTGTTGTTGTTGTGGTTGTTGTTGTTGTTGTGGTCGTTGTTCCGCTGGTTCCCGCGAGCTGGCGTCCCAGAGGCGCGCCTGCGCCCGGCAGAGTGCAGCTGAGCGAGCCGGCGAGATGCAAATCCGAGTGCGCGTCTGCGTGCGCAGTGACACGAGGCTCGAGTCGGCCAGTCACGAAGACGTCTTGGCGTGCCGATGTGGACGTCTTTATGGTGGCTGTTGTTGTTGTCGTTGTTGGCGGCGATGTCTCGTCTCCTTTGACGCCATCGCCTCGGTTCGTTACTCTCACTTAGTCGGGCGCGCCGCAGTGAAGGCGCTGCGCGAAACGGTAACGAGCGCGCCCGAGTTCACCTGCGCCGAGTGTCGTCAATTGAGCGGCGACGTGCGGGCGCCCGCGTCGGCGATGACGTCGGCGTTGGCGTGTCGTCTGCGCTCGCCGCCCAAGTGCTCGCAATGTGTCAACTGGTCGCCGAGTCGACGCGCCGATCGGTCGCCGAATGAATTGGGCAACGCGGAAGAGAGCGAGCGAGTGGCCGGCCGAGTGCCAGAGTGAAAGCGAAAGCGAAAGCGAAAGCGATGGCGCCGCTCGGCAAACTCAATGGGCTCGCGAGCGCGCTCACTGACGCCGGCCGCGCGCACCTTTGTGTTTGCCTGCAGCCGAGATCGAAGGAAAGTGCTAGCGTCGGCGCCACTTTCCTTCGCTGTCGGCGCTGTCGGCGCTCTCAGGTGACTTACTCGCTCCTGGCGGGCTCATTATTATTGTCGTCGAGTTTGCGGCAGTCGACGCCAACTTGACTCTCGGCCGGCGCAGTCGACGAGTTGGAGTCGGTCCAGGTAGATGGCGTCCGCCGATTGGACGCGCGCGCGCTAACGGCGACCGCAAGTCGGCGCCAAGTCGAGCCGGTCGCCGATGCCGTGCGAGTGTAATGAACCGCCGAGTGCACGCTCGAGTGCGCGCCTGAGCCGAGCCGCTTGGCCCTCGGTGACAACACTGCCGAGCGAGAGCCTCGCCGCCTCCACTCGGCGTCGGCTCGACTAAACTGCGCTCGAGTCGAGCTCACGACGGCCGTCAATGATTGGCCAATGGGAGCACTTGAGCGCCTCCACTCGGGCGCCAGTCGCGGGTTTGCTCTCGCGAGCGGCGCCGAGCGATGCAAATGGTCGTTCAGCGCGCGGCCGGCCAGAGTGTTGGTTAAAATTAGCGTCGCCGCGCGCGCGAGATCCTCGCCCACTCGCGAAGACGAGCGCCAAGACAAACGAGCCGCCGGCCAGACAATGCGACGCTCAAGATGGCGCTCGAGTTTCCGCCAGCGCGCGACCGACACCAAAATACCTGGTTGTTGGCTGAGCGCGCGCGTCTGTGCGCCTCTCGCTCGCTTTATATCTCTCACTCTCTCTCACTCTCACTCTCTCTTACCATCGGCCCGGCCACACAATGACAGCCGAGGGGGCGGACAGGCGCGAGGATGAGCGCTCAGGTGAGCGCTCAGGTGAGCGCTCGGGGGAGAGCTTAGGTGAGAGTGAGCTCAACAGGTGCGAAATTGGCGAAATTGGCGCATTACACGCGCGCCGACACTCGCGCGGCACATAATTGGCGTCCGCGTCAACGTGTGCGCGACGCGCAGTCACTTCCACGCGCACACCTGCGCCAGGCCAAAGTGTGCCCATTGTTTCGCAGGCCCCGAGCGCGGCCAGAGTTGGCGCCCGCCTCGGTCTCGATATCCATTTCAGGGCCAACAGAGTCGCTCGTTGGCCGCCACCGGTCAGTGCGTGTGATCGATGACCGGCCAGCCACCACGTCAGGTGTCATCGAGCCGCTCGGGCGTCGCGCGCCACGTGCGCGCTCGCACTGGCCAGTCGGACAACTCCTCGCCGACAAGCGAGACGAGCGCGTCTGGCGCCAAAGTTGACATCGTGCGCTGGACGCACTCGTCCATCCGCCCGCCCGCCCGCTCGGCCGATTGGTCTCGGCCGGCCGAGGCGCCTGCCAATCAGTCAATCGCCGTCCACTTTAAGTGGACAGGCGGGCGTCAGGTGACGGGTTCAGGTGGGCGCGAGAATGTAAATTAGCGTCGGCGGCGATCACTTTACGGCCGCTCGCTCGTGCGCGCGCCCAGTGCTCGAGCGCAATCACGAACTCTGGCCAGGTGAGCGACAACGACGAGCGGCGCCGGTTTGAGCGCACGAGAGCGCGCCCGTCGCGCTTCCCACACTCTTTCGTGCGTCAAAAGCGGCGCTCTCCGAGAGTCTCGAGTGCTCACGAGATGGTGAACTTTAGATAGGCGACAATTGCGTGAGAAATTGGGCACAGAGAGGGCGAGAGAAAGAGAAAGAGCGAGAGAGTTTGTAAATATTGTCGCGCGCCGCGGTCGAGCCGGCCACCGATCACGCCCACGGTCGGCCTTGCCAAAGCTAACGGGCCACTGGCGCCGATCGAGCGGCTCTCTCGGCGGCGCTCGAGGCGATTCAATCGAGTCGACCGATCGATACAAATCAAATTGGCCCTTCGACTCGCGCCAGACCTCTCGACGACCACGACGACCACGACCGCGTCTCTGGTTTCAAATTGATTTGATTCATCGATCGCGAGTGAGTGGGCGACGAGCGCGACCCCGAGCACAGCGCCGCCGCCGCCGCCGCCGCCGCCGTCGGTAGCGTTCGACTCAGCGCGCACTCGATTCGAGTCCGGCGAGCGAGAGTGAGCTCGGCGCGCGCGGCGCTCATTTATTATCTCGCTCGTTGTCGACGTGGTCGCGGTCGTCGAGCGAGTCCGCATCTGCAGCGAGCCGATCGGCGGCCCGATAAGGCTCATCATTAGCGTCGCGCCGAGCGGCTCGTCCGGCGGCCGGCGGTCAAGTTGTCGGCAGTCGGGCGCGCGACGCGCTTAAGGTCAACGCCGCAGTTCTCGTACGCGAGCCGCGGTCGCGTCATCGATCAAGCGGCGCGCGCCCGCCAGTGTCACCCGAGTACGTGCGCAACCGATTTGCCGTCGCAGCCGTCGCCGCCGCCGCCGACGCCAACGAGCAGCCAGATTACCCGCATACATGGCCATGGATTATTGATTGGCCGCCGAGCGAGCGCCGACTAATGCACGAGTATAATTTGGCCGCCCCGCTCACGTAAGCGACTCGTTCGCGCAACGCCTGCGCGGCCATCTTGAGGGCGACTAGCGGTCCAGCGGGCGGCCGAGCGAGCGGGCGGGCGAGCGAGCGAGTGCGCGCGCTCTACGGCCGGTCGGCCAAAGCAAACAAACGAGAGCGCGAGTTCAACCGGTGGCGCGCTATTGTTTCCATAAAACCGCCAGTCGCTGGCTCGTGACGGCGGCTGGAAATCAATCAAAGGAGCCCAATCGAGTGGCGCCGCCGCCGCCGCCGCCGCCGCCGCCGTGGCCGTCAAGTTGGCGAATGGTGAAAAAATGGACGCCAGGTCAATCAGGCCGGCGATGGGCGAGCGCGCGCGAGTGTCGACAAAGGCGCCAGTCGGGCGGCCGGCGCGCATTGTTGGGCTCGGCCGGGCCACTCGTGTAAACTGCACCGATCGGCCGATCGATCGAGTGGCTAACTAACTCCCTAACTAAGCGACTGCCAGCCCGTCCGACTCGCTGGCTGTGCCTCTAACTGGAAATCAATCTATTGAATGGCATAGGAGACGAGCTCGCGTGCGCCCGTCGAGAAGCCAACGACGGCGGCGACGACGACGACGACGACGACGACGACGACGAGCAGCCGGTGAACTTGAAGGCGCGCCCGGTCGATGTTCGCGCTGGCAGTCAGTCGGGCGGTCTCACGGCGAGCCGGCGCGGCTCCGAGTCACTTTCGCCGCTGACTCGCGAGTGTCGCGCACACGGCCAATCAATCGATCATTGGGCGCGCTCGAAAGGTAAACACACTCGGCGCGGGCGGGGGCGGCGCCTCTGCGGGCACCTGCACTCGAGTGGCGCGCGCGCGGCTCTTGTGTGCACGTGCGTGAGAGAGTGTTGGAGTGTGTGTGTGTGTGTTATTTTTGCGACGGGCGGGCGAAAATAGGAAAGAAAGTAAATAATAAAATCAGTGGCCACCTTGTGCTCGTCGTCGTCGTCGTCGTCGTGGTCGTGGCTGGCGAGACGCCAGAGTCGCTAAGCCGCACACCTGAGCTCAGCTGAGTGGCCGTCGGCCGCGAGCGCCAAGGCCGAGGCGCTAATCCGCGCGCGCGCGCGTCGATATGCCAAGTTGGCGGCCAACTGGGCGGCCGCTGATTAGCTCGCGAGAGGGCGGCCGAGGCGCGCGCTGGCCGCCGATCGGCGACGCCAATCAATCTCGATATTGGTCACTCGCGTCCGAGGCGCTCATCTCTAGACGGGCGCAGGCGCAGGCGCACGAACAAACTCGCCACCGGACGCCAGGTGGTCGCCAAGACCGGCGGCGCTCTAGTCAGACGGCCGCTCGACCGCCGACAGGAGAGCGGCCGCGCGCTGGCCGGCTGGCGTCACTGCGACTGCGATCGGCTGGCGGGCCAAAGTTCAAGTGCCAGCCCGCGAGCCGCCAGCGAAAACGATACTCATCTGCCCCGCTCTCACTCTCACTCGCACTCTCACTCTCGCCCTCACTAAGGCGCGCACTCGCGTCCGGCCAATCATTGATTTATCGAGCGCGCCCAAGTGGCCCACTGGCCCGAGCCGAGAGCTCTCTTCAGTGGGCCGCCGCCGCCGCCGGCCAGTCGTAATCTCGATCTTTAGTGTGGTGGCTCGCGAGCGAGCGCGAAAAACAAACAGCCCCAAGTGCAAGTTCAGCGCCGACTAACTGCCGCCGTCGACTCGCCACGTCGTCGTCGTCGTCGTCGTCGCCGCTGACCGCGACCGCGACGACGATATTTATCAGAAAAGCGACGCGTGCGGCAACTAAATTTATATCCGCGCCCTCGTGCGCGCCTCCCCACGCGCGCCGCTCGAGCGCTCACCTGTTGCGCAAGTGTTGTCGTTTATTAATATGTTCGAGCTCACCTGTTCGATGAGCCTCGCGCGCGCATACGCATCAATAACGCGCTCGCACGCGCTCGCACGCCCGCCCGCTTGCTAACGAACGGATGCGAGCGCCTGTCAGCACTCAAGTTGGCGGCCGGACGGGCGCGCGCGACTATTAGCACGCCCGCTGGCAGTGGCGCAAATCGTGTGAGTGGCCGCCACTTTCGAGCCGCTCGCTCGCTCGCTCGCTCGCTCACTGGCTCGCCCGGCCGGCCCGGCCCGCTCGCGCCGGCCACCTGTGTGCCGGGTTGACATTCAACTTGACATCCAACAGGTATCGGCCGCTTAATTGATTCCAGCGGCCGGCGAACAGGTGACGCGGGCCAACAGGTCGGCCGAACGTGCAAATGATCGGGCGCGCGAGCAAACGAGCTGGCGGTCGTGGCCGTCGGTGGTGTTTAATCTTGCGCGCGGCTAGGCTCAGCTCACCTCAGCCTCGAGCAGCTCCGCTCGACTCGGCGCCAATGTTTCAATTAGCCTTTCGAGAGCCGCCCCCGCGCCAACGACCGCAAGCGACCGGCGCACTGGCTCGGCGCCACGAGCGCGCACTCGCCACTCGAGGGCCGGATTGGTTAGCAGCTAATTAGCGCCCGCGTCTTTGTGTGGCCGTGGCTTTGTGTCGCCGTCGCCTTCGCCGTCGCCGTCGTTGTCGTCGTCTTTTTGTCGTGCGACGCCCGCTGAGCCACTGGTGGCCGCCATCCATTGCGAGCTCGCGGGGCGCTGCCGCTCGTAAAGCGCGCGAAGGGCGGCCGGGCGATAAATGTCGCTGGCCAGTTTAGCGCTGCGATTTGGTGCCAGCGCCATTGCACCCGAGTGCTCACCGACTCGCTTAGGCTGGCCGACTCGCTCGCTTTCTCTCTCTCTCTCTTTCTCTCTCGACCGATTGATTTTGAGTGCTTAGCGACTTGGAATCGCGCGCCCACTTAGCGCTCGCACCCGGTCGATTGATTAGCTCCGACTGAGATAGAGAGAGAGAGAGAGAGAGAGGTTATTTTTGGCGAGGGCAAGTCGAGCGCGGTTGCGCAACAGACGCGCGAGTCGTCGCCGACAGGTGGCGCTAGCGGGCAGGCCAAGTGAGTGTGGGAGTGGAAGTGAGGGCGACGATGGCGGCGGCTGTTACAGTCGGCGCGCGCCATGGCGCCGCAACAAAGGAATGCGATCGAATGACAACGCCGCCCGTCGTGCACGCGCTCGCCCGGCTGCCGATTGTTAAAAAGTGTTTCCACGAAGACAACAACCTCAACAGCAACAGCAACAACAGCAAACGCGCCCGCACGACCGCCCGCTCGCCCGCACCGCCCGCACCCCGCCTCAACTATCGCGGATGATAAATGGAGAGCCGCTGGCCGATCGAGGCTCGTGCGCGAGCGCCAAGTGGGCGCCGCCGATGATGAATGATGAGAGCCGAGGAGGCGGGCCAGCGCGCGAACTTGGCGCCGCGCTCGCCTTCCGGGCGGCCTTGCGCGGCGTCTCGGCCGACGGCAGCCATGCGAGCGGCGCTCTCGGGGGTGCAAAGTTGGCACGTTTTATTGTTGCGTATCAAAACAAAAGCGCCACTTAGGCGAGCTCGCGAGCCAACGCTGGCGGCACTCGGCGACTACGCGATCTCGAGGACCGACTTCAAGGTTGTCTGGTGCGAGCCCGCCATTATCGACGCTCTTTCTCTCTCGCGCTCGAGGGTCTGCACGAGAGCGAAAGAGAGGAAAGAGATACCGCCGAGGCGAAGCGAGCGAGACGAAAGGCGCCGAGTTCTTTAAGATGAGAGCGCCCTCGCATCACCCCCACACCCGCTACAGCATCGGCACGGCGGGCCACCATAAAGGCTCTCCTCGCTCATGGCCGTAGCCTCAAAGTGTTCCCCTTCCTATTCCTCGGCCTCAGTCACTGCCTCTGCCTCTGCCTCTGCCTCTGCCTGTGATCTAATTACGGGCGCGCGGCCACTCGCGCGCACTGATCCCGCGTCCAGATTATAAATTCGTGACTGGCCGCTCGCTGTTGCGTCATCGAGGGCGGCGGCGGCGGCGTCGCTCAAAGCGCCCTCATGGCGGTGTTTGGCCGCCGGCGGCGAAGTGCGCGATTGTCATGCGCTTGAACTTGGACGCGGTTGAGGGAGGAGATCGCGAGCTCGAGAGACAGAGAGGAAGCGCACGACGTCCGGCGCGACTAATGGCGGCGACCAGAGAGCAGGAGCCCAACCCACCTCCCACAGCAGGACGTGGGAGTCACACGAGCCCGGCGAGAGAAAGTTACCTATCACTCGGTCGACCTGTGGCGGCGCGCGTCTGCAGTGTTGTGCGACCGCCGAAGTCGGGCCACAGTCGAAATCGATTTCGGTGCGTCTGAAAGTTCCGACACCTGATGACGGCGCGCAGACGGCCGCCACTAATTAGTCGTCTGGAGATCGGCGCGACGAGGCGCGAGATTCGTATCCGCTCGCTGGATATCGCGCGCCTCCATCTCTCTCGAGCGCGTGCGGCCGCTGCAGAGGCGCGCGAGCGACCGCGCCCGCGCCCGCGCTCACTTTGTGCGAGTCGCCGCCGCCGCCGCCGCCGCCGCCGTTCGGTTGCGTAACTCGAGCCAGTGGCGAGCGTAATTGTGCTGTCGCCGCCGGCCGAATGTTAACAAATGGAGGGAGGCGAGCGCTCAGGCCGCTCGTTTGCGTCGTCGTAAAAGTGTGCTCGCATTCGCCGCTCGGCAGCTGCACTTTCGCTTGCTCGCCGCCGCCGCCGCCGCCGCCGCCAGACTTATTCGCTCAATTTCAAGAGCAGCTCTGCTTCGACCGGGCGGCCGGCGTCGTGGTCGCAGTTTCTCTCTTCATTAGCGTCCGACTCGTTGCGTCATCGGGCCGCTTTGTTCGAGCCTCCGTCAGGTTGAGGCAGTTTTTCTCGAAAATCTCGTCCACTTTTAGGGCCGCGCCAGTCACGAGCGCTGCGGGCGCGCCGACGTGGCGGCCTCGAGGCGGCGCCAATACTCTCGCCACTGGCGGATAAATCAAACATCGGCTCGCAGACAGACATGCGGGCGGAAGTGGTGCGCAAACAAAATCGAGCGGCGGCGGCGGCGACGAACAAAGAATTCCGCGACGCCCGCCGGCCAGATAAAGCGGCGCGCCGGGGGAATTTGCATTCGTCCAAGAGCCGAAGGTCAAGAGGGCGGGGCGGGGGCTGAGTGTCGGCGCGCCAACGAGTCGATCCCACGCGTCCGCTCGGACGCTCGCGCGCCCTGCGTATGCGGGCTAATTGATGGCCGGCCGGACGTCGGGCAGATCGTGGCGATCGTGGCGGCGCGGACGCGACCACGGCGAGCACCTGTTGCTTGCGCGCACCTGCACTCGGGCCGCGCGGTGGCGCGCCGAGCGACTCGCGAGTGCGCGCCCGACCGCGTGACGAGCCGTGACGAGCCAGATGAAGCGACAGACGAGCCGCGAGCTCACCTGGCGCTCGCGCGCTGAACTTTATCGGTCAAACTGGCGCCGGGCGGCTCGCATTAGGCCGGCCAGCCAGCGCGCGCGCCGGCCACCGTCATATCTGTCAAGCGATTGGATTCCATTTCATAATTGAGTCGCGCACCACTGGCGGCGCCGCTTCCGCCGATGCCGCCGACGCCGCCGCCACCGTCGCACGCGATTAGGGCTGATTATCGGCCCGCTCGACCAGCCCACGGGCCACTGGCAGGGCGCCCGAGCGGAAATTGGCGACCGGCCGGGCGGGCTCGAGTGTCAGGTGCGCCGCGCGACCGGCGCCATCGACGGGCGACTTCGAGGAAGTGGCGGCTAATTGATCGGATTAGCGCCGGGCGAAAGTGAGAAGCGCGCCCTTGCGGGCTGGCCAACGACTCAAACTCGAGCCGGCTCGTCGCGTTGTCGATGTCGCGGGCCATTAGAGTGGCGGGCCAGAGGCGTGGCGAAGACGGTCGCGCTTAGCCACCGCCGGGCTCCTTGGCATTCCGTCTGGCGCACATCAAGGCAAATTGAATTTGTAAAGCGAGCCGCCTCCGCCCGCCGCCGGCCATCGCCCGGGCTCTGTCTAATTAAACCTCGCACATACGCTCGGCCCTCGGCGAGCGCCACTCAGGTGCTCACGTCGAGTGCTCACTCGAGTGGGCACACACACGGTCACACCGGCGATCGGGCGTGCGCGCGCGATTCATCATCTTGATGGCTGGCCGACAGTCGCGCGGCGCCGCGCCGATATCGCCCATCTCATCGTCATCTTGATTCAATTAGCGGTCGGACGTATTAAGGCGCGCAGGCGTCCGCTGGCGGCCCGGCGCCGGGTTCACCTTGAGGCCGCGCGCTCGGCTGGCGGCTGATTGATCGAGTCGACAGGTGAGAGCGGCCGGCGACATCGCGCACGCAGTTGGCCTTTGTGCCCGGGTCGACATACTGAGTGAGCGCGCGGCCGGGCGGAAGGCGACCGTCGCCTCCTGGCCAGAAACAATGACACACTCACACTGGGACTCACACTCACTCAGGTAGCAGGTGAGCGGGCCGAGTGTTTGTGTGTCTGTGTGTGTGTGTGTGTGTGCGCGCGCTCGGCATTCGCACAGGTGAGCTCAGGTAGGCTCGGGTGCGCCACTCCCGGCGGCCGCTCAGACGCTCGTCGAGCCCAGCAATTGGCCGCCGACGCCAACACAATGGCCGGACGCCAGGCCTAAGCCGATGATCAATAATCTGCGATGTTGACGACCACAGTGGTGGCGCGCATCCAGCGCCGTTCGCAACACTTTCGCCGCCACTCGATGCTCGCGAGTAAGTCACACAGTCGCGCGAGAAAAACGCTCTCATGTGTTGCGGCACGCGGCCAAGTTGCTGAGCGACGTCGCCGCGTGCCGTCCGCTCAGCTGTGCTCCAATTTGATTTGGCCGGCGCCGCTCATTCAATGACACGCCGGCTCGCGAGAAAAAAGACGCCGCCGGCGACGGTGATGGCGATGGCGTCGAGCATCGCCACGGCTACGCTGCCGTCGGCGGCTGCGCAGCGCCCGCGCCAGCCACACCATTAACGAGCTTGGCGGTGGGAAACTGGCGACCGCGGGGCGTTACTCTTCCTGAATCTCGTTGTTGTTGTTGTTGTTGTTGGGTTGTTGTTGCTGCTGCTGCTGCTGCTGCTGTTGTGGGGCGCACTCTTCCGCACGCAACACCGACAACACTCTGGCCAACTCGATCGGCTAACAAATGAATTAACGCGATTGCGCGTCACATGGCCGTCGGCGCGCGTGCCTTATGCTGGCCGGCGAGCGAAGCCAGCGAGAGCGACAAATAAAACCAACAGCAACCAATTGGCCACAAAGCGACGCTCTCGTTACGTGCGCCCGGCCGGTGCGCGCCACTTATTAGTCGAGCTCTTATTATTAGTCACACCTATTAGCTGGCGGCGAGTGCGCGCAGCCGCCCGCATGCGCGAGCCGAGCGCACCTGGCGAGCCGAGCGAGCGAGCGAGTGAGTGAACGAGTGAACGAGTGAACGAGTGGATCAGCGAGTCCAATGAGTGTGTGTGTGCACTTGTGATTTACTTGAACAGGTGAGCAGATGACTGGGATGACTGATCACCAGTCGGGCGGCCGGCTGGCCAACGGAACGTCCGGCAGGCGGCCAACAAAAACGCCACGGAAGAGGAAGACACGCTGGCGGGGGCGACGGATTAGAGCTTGCGGGCTGTGGTCGGCCCGTGTCGGTCAGCAGGCGCACCTGTTGTGTCGCTGCCGGCGCCTTGAGCGCGAGCGGCGACCACGAGCTCGCCGGTGTCGCCTTGAAATCATCTGCGCGCACGGGTTCGAGCTCATTAGTGCGGCGCGAGCGGCGGCTCATGCCATCCGCCATCTAATCAATGAGCGGCGGCCGTCCTAATGATTGAGCTCGAAACAAAGCAAAACCGGGCGCAGGTATTTATAAACTCCATTGATTTGGCCCTCCACTCGCTCGCTCGCTCGCTCGCAAGCTCGATGGCGCCGAATCTGCGCGCACAACGATAATGAGGTGCGAATGATATTTTGAGTGCTGCTCGACTCTGTGTGTTTAGCTCTGCGTTTGCGTTCGCGTTTGCATTTGCTAGCCAAATTTTCTGCGTCCGCCAACTCGTGCCAGCGCAGCCCACCTCCTTCCCCAGTTGATAATCCTTCGCCCACGCGACGCGACGCGACGCGTCTGCCTCTAAGCCGGCACGCGGCGCACAATTTCCGGTCCGGTAGCGCACCCGAGCAGGTGGGCGCCCTGGCTGGCAGTCTTCGTCTTCGTCTGCGATTGCGCTCGCGGGTGTGAGTGTGCCACTTCGGTCGCCCATTGATTTGTGCGCCGATTAGTCGCGCTCACGATTAGCTAGCACGTACCTGCGAAGAGGCGGCCCGAGCGCGCTCGCCACGGATGCACAGGTGATATTTTGATTTTGCATGCGCCCAACCGGCTTTGTGGCCAGCGCCATCGTGCACGAGCGCCACGAGCGACGAAAGTTTGTGCAAAGCCGGCCGATTAGCAGTTGGCTGTGTGTGCCGGCGCCTGCCAATAGCACTCGCACATAGGCGCCGACCTTCGCCGGTGCGATGCTGTCGCGAGCTCGACAAACAATTAGGCGCCACTCCTGCGCGCGCTCGCTCGCTCGCTCGCTTTGCGCGGCCGGCCGGCCGTTGTTTTTTCCTCGCGCGGCGGTCAGAGGGCGCGACCTGGGCACAGCTCGCCGCACCTGTGTGAATGGAGCGCGTGCGTGAGTGGTCAAGACGGTCGATGAAATTGGCCCTTTGTTAGACCATTAGGGAGGAAGCGAGCGAGCGAGCGAGCAAGCTGGCGGCCATAGGAGCGCAGGCCTGCGTTGATTTGCGCTCTCAAGGGCGCGCGCTCGCCTAGGCCGCTCTTGGGTCGGCTCGTGTGCGCGCGTAGGCCAACATCGATCCCGATTGAAAAATGATCGCGGCGACTCGTCGTCGTCGTCGTCGTTGCACTTTTTCGCCTTTGACCGCCACTCTGCCACACGACCACTCACAGCCTATGAATAATAATATTAACAATAATAAAATTAGGCCTCCTGATTATGGAGCGAGTCTTGCAGGCCGGCCAACATGAGGGCGATACGCGCGCGCGCTCGACTCGTCCCATCGAAGGCGGAACTCTGTTGCGCAACAGACTCCCGGCTCGCTTGTCTTCTTCTTCTTCTTCTTCTGGCCAACCGGACGCACGAGCCCTAGGTTGTGGGCGAATGATAATCCGGCCGGCCAGCCAGCCAGCGCTGACGCGGAACAACGGGAGCTCTGTTGTGGCTCCAATCTTACCTGATGTGTGTGCGTGTGTCTGGGCGAGGAGAGGGCGGGCGATAGTGTGGTGATGGCGGTGGTGGTCGGGCGAAATATTCATATTCATATTCATATTCAAATCGAGCGGCGAGCAGCCGGCCGAGCGGGCGGACAGCGGCGGGGGCGAGCGCACGCGCGCCCGGTCGCAATCATATTTCATCTTCGCGCTCACCTGATTGTTATTGCGTTCGCGCTTCCTCGCGCCCGCACCAATAAAACTGGCCAACGGAGAGCCGCGCGGGCTAAGGCGGGCGCTGATTGGCGGCCATCGATCGGACGCTTGAGATAAGATAAGGGCGACGCTGGAGCCGCCGCTGAGCGGCGCACAACTTTCGCCCGCTCTCAACCAGCGCTCGCGACCACGTCGACCGGGACGACGCCGACCGCTCTTTCTCTCTCTTTCTCTCTCTCTCACTCTCACTCTCGTGACCAAATTGGAGTAAATGAATTTGTGCGCTGCTGCCCAATCGGCCCAGTCGGCCGAGCTCGAGCTCCAGCTTCAGATAGCCGGCCGGGCGCGGGTGCCGATTTGGGCCATCGAAAGTGGATTGCGCCAACTCTCTCGAGCCGATCGCGCGCGCCGACGATTGCGTGCGGCCAATTCATTTCTCACCAGCGCCGCCTCCACCAGGCCGCCCGACGTCGTGCTCGTCGTGCTCGCTACCTTAGGCGCCACAAGCGCCGCCATCATCGCCCTCGTGGTCGCCGCCGCCGCGGCTGCTGCTGCTGCTGCTGCTGTTGATGATGATGACAACCGGGACGGGAACAACATATCTCATTCGCGTCTGTTGTTGACGGCTCTTCGCTCGCTCAGCGCCAGTTATGCAAGTTGGCGCGAGAGAATTGAATTTCGCCTTTCGCCGCTCAGATGTGAACGCTCGCCTCGGCGTCGCTCCACTGGCGCGCACAACGCCGCCCACCACAGGCCAGTCAAGAGTTTCGATCTTCATTAGGAGAGGCGCGAGCGGTTAGCGTGCGGCGGCGGCGACGGCCAGTCGGCGCGCGCGAACGAGGAAGTGGCGAAAGTGTGCGCGTATCTCATCAATCTCGTCGCTCCCCAAGCGAGTAATCGAATCAGATGGACGACGACGACGACGACGACGACGTCGACCACCAGCACCACCACAACGAACACGCCGGCGACGTGCACGGACAGGCCGACGCGCTGTGTGTCGCGGAAGCCGACACACAGCTCCACTTTGTCCGCTCGCGCCAGACCGACGACCATCGCTCACCTGGAGGCGCCCGAGCGCACCCGAGCGTACCTGGCTGGCGGCCGCACACCTGGCCGGCCGCGCGGGCGTAAATCGACACCGCGCGCGGACGCGATTGTGAGCGACGATAAAGATTTCTGTCATATTTCCACGTCTCTTTTGTCATTTCAGTCCTGTCAGGCTGGCGTCTCCTTGGCCAGCTTTACTCGCCTCGCCACGACCGCCACCATCGTCAGCGTCACCGTCAGCGTCACCGTCAGCGTCACCGCCACCATCACCGTCGCCATCAGCAGGGGCATCAGCATCAGCCTAAGCGTCGGCATCACCATCGCCATCGCCATTACCATCGCCGGCTCGCAGTCGCTCAATCATAGCGCTCGAGCGCGCACCTGTTTGCATAGGCCGCGCGCACGAGGCAGCTCGAGCCGACGACAAAGGGCCGCCACGGCGAGCGGCACGTCAACAGGTTTCATTGTTGTCGAAATTGCGCGCATTGTTGGCCGCACAGCCGGGCGGCCGACGCCGAGCGCTGAGGCGTCGGAAGTCAACGACACTCGCGCGTCTCAAGTCTCGCGCCCGCTCACCGCCCGCCTAGCTCGTCCGGGCGCCTACTTGAGGAGGCTTGTGCGCGACTTGCTGCCTTTGTTGGCCACGACCGGCGCCCACTCTCGCTCCATGTGAGCCCTGATCGAGCCGAGCCGATCGTTCGGACGGCTTCAATTTTGCCTGTCTCTCGCGCGCCTTACGACGGGTGCGACAGGAAAAGAAGCGCGTCGATGGGTAGCATGAGCCGACCGATCGTTAGCCAATGGAGCCGCGCCGATGTGGCGCAAATTCATCGAGTCAATTTAATCAGCGCTCTGGGCTTCCGATCGCGAACGTGAGCTCCAGATTCTCTCGAGCGGCAATCCGACTGGAGTGCGTCCGACGTCACGCACTTGTTTGTTTAGCCCAATTTTGAGCGCCCTCTGACTATGGCGCTGATCAAACTGTGTCGGCCACATGACCACCACCGCTTTCAGTGGTGTTCTCGTTTCGCAAACTGTCACCGCCTCAGTCGGCCAGTTTCATAATAAATGACCATCGAGATTGGCGCCGATTTTGAGCCGCCCACAAATCCATGCGCCCGCGCTCAGTGTCCGCTATTGCGCCCTCTAATTGATGGGCTACCGCGAGCCCGCCCGCTCGCCGGCCGGCGATGATGAAACGCTGCGCTGTCGAGGCAATCAAGCGCTCGCAGTCTGGCTACCGAAACTCTGAGCTGCCAATAAATCTAATCAGCGAGACCAAGTGATGCGACACACGTCGCAGGCCGGCCACACCGAGCTCGCTCTCTATGGCAGTGGGCGCGCCTGTGGTTGTGGCTGCGCGGGGGCGTGACTCGGATGCGAAATATTTTCTGTTTGTTTCCGCAAGCGTCTGCCTTGGAGCTTGCGTGTACGGTGTCGCGCCCACTGCGCACTGCCTCTTGCCGGCGCCGCTGTTCGAGCTCATTTTACACTCGCAAATATGTTTGCGCCCCTGAGCCTCCAGCGTTCACGTTGTTGCGTAATAAACATTGGAATCCGCCGCTGACCAACGGCCACTATCAAAACACACCGCTGGACGTTGTTTGGACGCCTGATGCTCTCTGGCCGCGCTGGCTCGTCCGGGCCCCTGAAGCGGATCACAAAAAATTTCCATCGCCGCGCCGGGCGCAATATTTCATCGCCTGTTGCGCAACGCCTCCACCTGGCGCGGCTCTCATGGCGACGTCGGCAGCCGATGAACGATGAGCACTGCAGGCGACTCGATGGCCACCTTTCTGTGCCTGTCTGGCTCCCTCTCTCTCTCTCTCTCTCTCTCTGTGTCCTTCTCGCTCTGACTGTGGCTCTCAGTCTAGCCGCGTCCAGCATTCCGTTAAGGAGTCGCCAGGCCAAGTGCAACTGGCGATGTGGAATATCGGCAGCCAACAGTCGGCCGGACGCGTTCGCTTTTCAATGGCTCGATCGGAGCGCGCGCGATCTGTCCGAGAGATTAGCCGCAGTGGTTGGGCCGAACACGACGTCGCCGTCGTCATCTCGGCGACGCAATAAAAGCGCTCGCTAAACTCTCCAGCCGCAGACACCCGTCGCGGCGGATGACGAGCTCGAGCCTGGACTCGCTTCGGCGCTTCATTTATAATAACTTATTATCGTTTAACACTCGCGCGCAATGCTTTCCGAGGAAGTAGCCGCTAGTTCACCGGCGTCGCCGTGGTCGTGGTCATCGTGGTCGTCGTCGTGGTCGTCTTCGTGTTCGTCGTCTTTTGCAGATCTCGCCCAATGCCAAGTTCAGTCGGCCGCTTGTGCTCGTCCGCAGTCGTTCAGCCCGACGCTCGCTCATTAAGCGCCGGCGTTGCAAAATATAACGGAATTAGATGTTGTTATTTATTGCAAGCCGGCGAGCCAGAGAGCGCAACAGTGGCACCGCCAGTGAAGACCGTGGCCAACAGGCCGCCGCCTTCAGCCAGACGAAGCGCCAAGGTTATTTGCGCAATGGCCGAGAGGCCGCTCAGTTAGTGCCCTCCAGAGTCTGTGTCAGTGTTTACTTTGCGCGCCTGAGTCTGTGCAATTTGTCGTCAACCGTCCACTGGAACTATTAGGTGGCAACCGTGTTCGCGACGGCACACCTGAGCCTGAATCTGAGCCTGAACCTGAGCTTGAGCCTGAGCCTGAACATGAACCTGAACCTGAATCTGAACCCTCAGACGGGCGGTCATTGCGCGAGTTTTCTCGTCGAACGAGCGGCGCGTGCGATCTCGTTTAGCGATTGTGCGCCCGTTTAGATACCATCCGCTGACCGACGTCCGGCCGCCCGAAGCTTCTCGAGCGGCCACTGGGCCCGAGTCTTGACTTGCGGGCGACCATCGAGATGGCCTGCCCGATAATGGCGCGACGCCGTGGCCGCGGTGGTCGCTCGATAATTGCTCAACGCGCGCTCGATTGAATTGTCGACCAGCGCCAATCAGATTAGGTTACGTGCGCGCGTATGCAAACGAGTTGGCCGCCGGCAATTGTGTTCCTGCGACCTCGAAAGCTCTCTCCCTCCCGCTCCTCCTGGCTTCTTTTCCCTACTCTCCTTCCCCTTGCCGGCGTCTGGCCGCCCGCTAATTGATTGCTCGCTGCGTTGCGTTACATCACATTACATTAGGCTGCACCACGATCGAGCGCACTTCCGTCCGCCCGCGCACCCCGAGGCTGGATGCTGCTGAAGTTGTTCACTCGAGTGAGCCCAACAGAATTGTTCCAGAAACGAGCGAGCGCTCATAGCCGCGGTCTCGAGCGATATAACGTCTGCACGTTCTGTGGATCGCAACGACTATGGTGGCGGGGCATTTGCAGTGCCCTAAATCAGCTAAAACAGACAAATGTTCGTTGCTGAGCGATTTTCCCAGCTCGCCAAGAGAACTGAACGACGCCACCCAGCGCGCGCTCATCCTCATCGTCGTTGTCTTCCAGGCTAACCAGTCGTTCGCAGCTGGCGTCCGCTTGTTAGTCTCAGGGGCGCGCGTGCGCATCCCGCCGAACGTAATCGCACTCGAGCGGGGAGATGTGTTGCGCAATGTTTTGAAAGCCACGACTCTGGAGATGGGATTTTCATTCGTTAGCGGCCTTGTTTGTGCGCTCATCTTAGTGCCATTGCATCGGCAGCAATCGAGGCGCCAGTGTCAGCGCCGCAGAGAGTAATGCGGCAAAGAGAGCCGCTGTGCAAGGCATTTGCATCATAATTCATTTTGCTGCCGGTCCCTCGATTTTGCGCCCAGCACCACGAGATTGGCGGGCCAGCCTAAATGGCACGACCCGAACAGGCGAGGCCTAATGAGCGCCGTTTGCCTGGCAAACAATCCACTCGTGTGGTCCTTACCAACGGTCCTTGCCTGCCTCGTCCCTCTCTGTCTGCCTCTCTCTCTCTCTCTCTCTCTCTCTATCTGTCT
>SNVD02007434.1:0-29609 GCA_013180625.2 Boswellia sacra
CTTGTGCAGCGTGAAATTTTTAATTTGTGGACACATTTCCGAGATGAGCAGGAACGCTATAGTCTTGGGAATCTGACTCAAAACGACCCTGTTTGCCAGTTTATAAGAAAACTGGATGGGAAGCATATCCCCAACTCATAGAAGGTGTTTAAGCCGTTTCTGGACGTAAAACCAGAGGAAGATGTGAGCCACAGTCACAACTATCTGTACATATGTATGCGTGCCATCAATTTTGAATTTTAATACCTCATAGCTGTCATTTTTGAATTTGTATCTTTTGTTTGACTTATGGTGTCTTAATTCATCATCTTTTGAATTTTTATGAATTATTGTCAACTTTTTCAACAAACAACCGATCTACCTAGATAGATATCATCATTAGCATACCTTTTTGCACTCCATAAACACCACATGTCTTGTTCTCTTCTTCACACATAGTTAGAGAGTTGCATAGACATGGAGGGAACTTCACATCGTCGAATCCAAAGGATATGTGTATTCTGTGGATCTCGACCGGGTAAAAGTGAAGAGTTTGTCGAGGCAGCAAATTATCTTGGTAGACTACTAGCTGAAAGAAAGATTCATGTAGTTTATGGGGGAGGTAGCCTCAGGTTGATGGGTTGTGTGGTAAGAGCTACACGTGTAGGAGGTAGTCAAGTTTTAGGAGTTATTCCTAAAGCTTTGGCTATAGAAAGCATTGTTAGAAAAACGGTTGGGCATGAATTACAAGTCTACTCTATGCATGAACGCATGGCACATATGCTCATCAATTCAGATGCCTTTATTGCTTTACCAGGTGGCTTTGGTACTTTTGAAGAAAATTTTCAAATTGCCTCTTGGGCCCAACTGAACCTCCATCAAAAACCCATAAGTTTGTTGAATATTAACAATTTCTTTGATCCTTTAATAAGTTTTGTTGATGCAGCTGTAGAACAAAATTTTATCCCACATTGGGCGAGACAGATCCTTGTTTCTGCCAATTCTGCTGGTGAGTTACTTGACAAATTACAAGCAGTAAAGTACGAACCTGACCCAGCTAGTACTCAAATTAATTGGGCAGGAGGGCAAAACAAAAAGTGCAAATTGGATCTGAATCTCCGTTTGTAATGTTTTCTTGTGCTTTATTTTATTTTATGAGTCTTTCAGGTCATCTCTCTTTAATAACAGAAGCTTCAGGTAATGTCTCCTATACTTTATCTCTTTATGTTTAAACATTGAGGACAATGTTTCATTTAGTTGGGGGGGAAGGATAGTAGACATAAGTGTGTCTTGAAATTTTATTTTTTCTTGCAAAAAAAAAAAAATCGAGTTAGTAATTAGATTCAGAGTGCGGTGTAAGGAGTTCAAATCCTCTTGAGACGCATTCTGGGTCAGGAATGGCAGAGTAGGGAGGACCAGTTTGAACTCTTGAAACCCATTCTAACCAATTTGTCATTTTATTTTGTGAACTCATTTTAGCTAACTTGATATTATTTAGTCTTGATTTTTGAATTTTATAACAAGGAGGTCTTATTCATTTCACTTTGAATTATTCAAATCTATGAACTCCATAACCTTATCATTTAAAAACTGTGTGCTTATGTACTCATTATCAGTATTCATGAACCTTTCTCACACACACACACATACCTGGATGCATGATTGTGGGTGGCAAAATGAAATGTTGTAATATTTGAGTTCTTTTGTTTTGTTTAGGATAACAACACAAAGGAAAGGGAAAGTTAAAAAGAAAAAAAGAAAAAAAAGTGAAAAAAAAAGAGAAAAAAAAGTGAAAGCAATTGTGGATAAGTTTGGTCTCGTAGCCTCCTTAATTCGAGCAATTAAGTCCGAGGGGTGCCTCAACACCTAATACCCTAAGACCAACTGGTTTGGGAGCTATTGGCCCAAAGCTCGCTACATGGATTAAGGAGAAAACTTAATGGGATTGAACATTACACTATCCACAAGTTTCTAAGCAAAAATGAAGCATCGGCAACCCGAGTCGTTAAGCTCGAAGGGGTGTCTTAACACCTAATGCCCTAAGGCTAACTGGTCTGGGAGCCATTAGCCTAAAGCTCGCTACATGGGTTAAAGATGCATTCTTTCAAAAAAAAACACATATATATATAAAATAAATGAATGCCCCCTACCTAAAGTTGTTAGCCTTAACAAATATTAGAACCGATATGGCTTCTTTCTAATAAGCCCCATAGTCATGTGTTAACTGAGCACAAAAAGGAGGTTTATTGATATCTTGACTGAAGGGTACATGTGTCATAAAAAAAATAATAATAATTGGTTGAGAGTTTGTTTATTTGGATAAAATCAAGGAGAGTGCAATAATGACAACCATGGATGTAAAATTCTATAAATCACTTCTAAATAATAACGCTTTAATTGCTAGGGACTAGCAATAAGCTAGTTGGGGGGTGTGATGAAACACTTAAATATGCATGTTTAATAAGAGTTTAGTTCATCATATTGCATTAATAGTGTCATTAAATTCCTCAACTTCAGCATATTTGTAGCATTTGCATCTTTGGAATTAATTTCTCTTAATTTTGGTTTTGTTACAGGTTCGGTAAAATGGGCATAACTCTCTATTTATAGATCAGAATGGTGCCATTCTTAATGTTTTGGAAATCTGATTTAATTGTCTACAAGATTGCATTTCACAAGAATCATCAAATTCGGGCTCTTAGTGGACCAAAATTGGGCTTGAAGTGAACCCATCTACAGGCTCGGCCCAGTCTGACCAGGCCTCAGTATTTGGACCGTATCTCTCAAAATACGTATCCAAATTGTGCAAATCAATATGTTCTAGAAAGCTGAGAGAAATATCTACAACTTTCATGAAGACATTAGATTAAAATTCACAACATTTCGATGTCAAAATTGATGGTCAAAGTCGGTGCCTAATGATCCCAATTGTCAAAGATATTTACAACTAATATTTGATAATTATGCCCTTGTAATTTGACAAGTTTGCCCCTGGATGTATCTATAAATAGAGGTGTCTTGTGACCCATTAGGGCATCTTGGCCTTGGCTGGAACATTTTGGCTTTGGCTAGGATCTTGTATTGTGTTTTGTGTGTTTATGTATTAATGAATTTCCTTTTTCTTGCATTTTATTTTCTTTCTATTATAATGTTCTTCTAATTTCTCTTTTGCTAAGGGGAAAGGGTGAAACCCTTGATATGAGAATAAGGATTCTCTAACCCTTAATATGTGCTTAATAATCTTAATCTTATAATGTTTATTCAATATGATTTATATTTAATTTCTTAATCAATTTTGACACCACTCGTAAAGTGGAGGTCTTGATCCATTGTCGACAATCCTTGGCACATCAAATGCTTGGATCCTTTCTAGATGATGTATGGTTCTTCCTTACCGACACGAATCTAGTTAGGAACATTGATTTGTTGTAGACATATGGTGATTGGCACATTGGATGCTTGAACCCATTTACAAGAAGTGGTATAAATATTGGTAATGAAACAAATATAATTCATATAACTAAAATGGGGTAATTATCCTTATTCGAAATATCAAGGGCGGATCCCCTAACCTTAGCCTTCATTATTATTGTGTTGATTTTTCTTGTGTGATTCTAATTTATTGTTTACGAACTTGTTCCTTATTTATATTTGTTAATATTATCTTGTCATCTCTTTAAATCATCCACATCATATTGCTTACTTTATAGTTTGTAGCGCTTAAATTCCCTTCCTCGTGGATCGACCCCGGACTCACCGGGTTTATTACTTCGACACTCCTATACTTGGGAGACAATCCTATTTTTGGATGTGTCAAAGTATCATTTTCTTTTTGTAGGCCCGGCCTTCCGTCATTTTGGGGCTGATTGAGGCAGAGAGTGCCATGGATTGGTACAGGAGACTCTCAAAGATCGTTGGGATACGATATGGCATCCACGTGCAATGGGCTATATCTCATGACACTCCGTTGCATAAGAGTGAGATTGTTGAGTCGTCATAGGAGTAAGAGAAGGATGCCGATGTCGATGCCGATGCTGATACCAATACTCAAGTACTAGTCCAACACGATCCTTGCCACAAGTCTAGTTCTCACCTTTGTCCGGACATGGACCATCTCCCTCACATCTCGGTATGAGCAGTCCACCACGTAAGACCGATTTTGCTGCCCGTGTGCACACCACTGGCGCATCAACATCAGGCATATCATCCACACATTTCGACAGTGATTATAAGGTAGAGTATCACGTATCAACTATGTTATTGAAATTGCCTTTGGTGTTGAATACTAATGTTGGTATCGATATTGACATTGGCTTCTTCTAAGTCCATCATTTTGCGTGAGTTAAAAGGGCTTAGGAAGGAGGTTAAGACCCTTCGGGCTGATTACAATGTGATTTCGGAGTAGAATATTCAGGTTTTGGCCTAGAAAAAAGAGATGTAGAGAGAGGTTGCACTCCTTCATCGGGCCATCATTTTACTAGGTGGGCATTTCAGATATGGAGATGAGGTATCAATAACATCCCTAATATGCACATTTGTATTACTCCTAGGTTTTAATATTTGTCTCCTGTGCAGGATGAGAGCGAGACCGATGATGAGGAGGCAGAAGAGCTAGATCAGATTCAGAACTATGGTTGGCAATGGGGCGGGGCGGGGCGGATCCAGGGCGGCAGGTACCCAGCCCCACCCCGCTCATTTCTTTTTTGCCTGCCCTGCCCTATTACCCCTTAAAAGGGCAGGGCGGGGCAAAAAAAAAAATTTTGAGCAGATCCAGACCCGCGCGCCACCCCTCCCCCCCTCCCCCCACCCCGCCCTGCCCCGCCCCTAAATATTTATATAATTTACAATCACACCCCTATAGTATTTATATTTTTGCAACCTCGTCCCCCTGTAACATTTACAAGTATAAAGGGAGAATATTCCATTATTAAAATACACAAATCACTGTTATTTAGAGTCTAACTAGTTAGGGGCTTGTTAATTTGATGAACATGATAAGAATGGTTGAGCATTGAAGCATTGTAATTTACTATGGATTAAACATATTATAATAATAATATGAGAAAGTGGAACTTCATGTGTTGTCCATAGAATTGGTCATAATAAATTAATGTGAAGCAATTAAGAATTTGATAACGTATAAATTTTTCTTTTTGAGTAATTTCTATAATGTATAAAACTGAGTTAATGCTAGAAAGTGTTCAAAACAATGTACTATATTGGTAATGTATGTGCTATTATTGATCTCAAATTTCCTACATAACAATTTACAAATCAACCAATATAATTGACAAGCCAAAGCTATCCATCAATTTCTGAATCAAATCTAATCTAAGAGCGATAGATTGAGAAAGATAAAGAGAAATATTATGTGTATGCAATTTGTGGATGTCAATGTATGTGTGTATATAAATTGGAATGAAATGAGAAATTATATTTTATTTCATTTGAAGATCAACTCATGAATGAATGCATAGACTTCCATAACAGACACGAAGCTCGACGATTACAGCAAGGCCCAAGTAAAGAATATGAGAGAGTTAGAAAGCCTAAATACAATTATTATAATAATAAATTGTTTACTAATATTATATACATCTTAATTTTTAACCTTTTTTTCTTTTTAATTTAAGGGTCATTAGCACGAAGCTTATTTTAAACAATGACCACTTGTTTGAAGTAACAACTGATAATTTGATTTCAGAAAAAAAAGCATAGTTTTGTAATTATATATCAAATATCACAACCTATAATGAGTAACAATATCTGGCCAATAAGTAACATAACTCAGCAACTATTATTATTATAGGACAAAAAAGGGAAGGAATTAGAAGAAAAATGATTGTTTTCCTTATTTGTTAACAAATCAAGCTACTTGTAAGATTAATTGCTAAATTTGTTCACCAATTTGGCCCAAAACACAGCCATGAAGTGAATTGGTATACAGTTCCCAGATTTTTCTATAAGATAAAAAATAAAATTAAAATTAAAAAGTTGCATAGACAACTAAGCTTAGCCGGAAAGAAAAAGAAAAGAAAAAGTTATTGATAAATTGATAATAATAATATCAACAGGTGCAACAAACAAACTATAATATCAAATACAAAATTTGGTAGATTGTCGATATCACAACACAAATGGTAACAAACTTTCATATTAAATTAATCTTTAGGGTACTCATTTGCAATAGATATAGAGTGAATAAAAAATATTCATGTTCTCTTGGTGTTTTCTCATCAACATATATATATATATATATATATATATATATATATATATATATATATATATATATATATATATTTTTTTTTTTTTCCAGTTCATCAAGAAGACAAGTTCTCTAAGGTCGTCACTTACATATGAATCCAAACAATGGTAGACAATTCACTTAGGTAATTTCCTTCCCTCCTTTCTGTAAACATAGCAAGCCTTCTCTAATTGTCTTAAGCATACTACTATAAATCTATAAAGAGAATTCATAGATTACGCAGCTATATGATATTGGATTCTATTGCAATGAGAACTGACCAAGAGAGAGGTGTGAGTGTGATATGAGGTGAGCTGCTCATGAGAGAGGAGGATGTCGCTATAGCTGCAAAGGGCACAGCTAGGTACTGCAACGCTGGAGCCGTGGAAAGGAGCTGGCCGAAAGAGAGAAGCCTAGCCTGGGCCGCTGGAGCTACAGACGTGAGCTAGCTGTGTAAATGCTATGACCCTGGAGCCGCGGTAGGGAGCTGGTCCTGCAATGGCCGCGAGAGAGGCGGCTGGGTCGCTGGATCTGTGGCGGTAAGCTAGCCACAACCGCAAGAGGTTCTGCAATGCTGGACTTACGGAGGCGAGAGCCGACGATTGGTAATGGTGGAGTGGTCCAAGTGGAGGCTGCTCAAGGGAGGGTTGACGAGTGATGATGGTGGACATGGTGGAGAGACGGTGTCACGATGGAGACATGGAACGTACTGCGACTTAGAGATCTCAGAGCGTTTTTGCGACTTAGGGTAAATGGAAACTGAAGATAATTTTTTGTTTATATATCTTAGTGAAATTTCAAAGATATCCTAATATATTAAAATGTATCACAATTAACCCTAAAAATTCTTTTTAAGTCCTAACATTTTATTTTTTTTATATACACCCTTTATACTGTACGGGGCGAGGCAGTCCCGACCCTGGACCCGCTCCGGACAGCGTAATATAACTAAAAACCCAAACCGCCCCTAAATTAAAAAAAAAAGGTCAAGACCTGCCCCTAAAGTACGGGTCACAACGGGGCCCTGGACCCGACGAGTCATTTTGCCATCCCTATTCAAAACGCTTCAGAAGCCAACGTTCTGGTCTTTGACAAGCCGCCAATCGGATTTGTCTCCCTCCGGGGTTGACGGCTCTTCCCGGGGAAACATAAACGAAGCCCATTTGTCAACCCCACCGTACGAAAGAAGCAATAGATCCAGCATAAGGAGGGGGATTAAGTTGAGGGCCAGACTGTCATTGCACCAATAGTACAGCTTGTTGTGCCCAATCTGTCATCGACAGTACAGCTTGTTATGCCTGATCTGCCACCTCTTGTCGTCAATACACGGATGCCCCTATTCAACCCACTTGCACCTTTGTCGAAGATGACATGAGGACTTTCAATCAGTGAATGATGATAGAGGTTGGTAACATCAACTTCAATGACGACCCGCAGTCTTTGGCTAGGTTCCGAGGTGAGTACAGTTTTTGCACTTTAGCTTTTTTGTGCTTTGTTATTTCGTCAGATATTTTTGAGCGTGGACATTACTTTAACTAAACTATACGTGCGTGTAGCATATTGATGTCTACCGGTGGACATTACGGTACAGATCGAGGGCGCTTGGGTAGGACCATGTGGAGAAATCCACATTCTTGGACACTACATTTTGGGTACGTCATTTGGTTCTCCTCATCATAGCATAATGTAATTATCCTCTCTTAAAGTTTATCATTCTTATGTTTTTCAATTGTTACAAGCAAATGTGTAAGGATTATGGCATGGATACACAGGAAAGCTGGATGACAATGTCTGAACAAATGAGGCGAAGTTGATCTTGTACGTCGATGGCAACAGTCTGTTGGTCGATCGGTCGTTCGTGGGGTGAACTAAACTAGATAAACATCTGTTGCTCATGTCTCATTCACTTTGTGATTGTAGTTAACAATGCTACAAACATGTCATCCCGAATTTTGTTCTAAAACCATTCTTTTATGTGCAATTATATATGTCCATTAATGTTGAGGATCAGCACTGGGTGGCGGTGCATGTAGATTTAAACCGTCGGGTGATTGTGATTTACGATTCGTACATTGACACGACATCTATAGACATGCTGAGGGACACTTGTCGATGCCTAGCTGATATCATGCCCTGACTTATGACTCAAGATGTGTTTGATTCGCATAACTATCCGAGTGATCCTTTTCACATAGAGCGAATCGAGGATCGTGATGCAATTCCACAGCAGGAAATTGGTGGTGGGGCGTGCGGGGTGTAAATGTTAAAGTTCATGGAGTATTTAGTTGGCGGTGTCTCATTCGCCAATATTAAGCATTCAGATAGGATATACTCCGGCGTAGGATGGCCCTCAATTGTTGGAAACATATGTTGGGCACTACCTATTTTGATACCACTGCAGCAGCGGAGGATATTGGGCACAGGATGGACGTCATTGACTTAGATCGTACAAGCATATTAGGTTTTTTTTCCTTTATTTTTACACTTCGATGTACATGTAACTGTTATAACATGATAGTTAATTTTTTATACGCCTTGTATAGTTAACAATTCTTTTTGACACTAATGTAACTAGTTACAATTGATAATGACACATTATAAAATGATAAGATTCAATTAAATCCAGTTTTTTGCTACGATTAGCACAGTACGACAATTAAAACAATACTACTAACTACTACTTATTGATATACATTTTAAAGTAACCGGTAGATTCCAAATCATACAGGTTCTAAGTGTAACATCAAAAAATAAATTAAAACAATAACATACATCCAATCTAAAATATAACAAATCAGGTATCTCAACATACGCTTGCAACAACATTTAGTGGCACTGGACTGTGGCATGTTTGGTGATCATGCCCTGATCCTCCACACCTGCCATAACTATGTGAAGAGCTAAATTCACCCACTGAAGGGATTCAATTCTTTTTGGACGCCTAGCAGGTCTCCTCATTAATGGCGGTAGTACTACTATCCCACTAACTTCTTCTGGAACAACCCAACCCTAGCTACCACCGACTGGAACAACAGGTAAAGAATATGCATGGAGCATTTGTTCATTTGTGTACCACTGTGCACAATAATCATGACACATGAGAAGGCTCATATACCTGTAAACAACTAATGCATGTACACAAGGCAATTGATCAAGGTCAAACACCCTACACGTGCAAGTCCGAGCACGTATATCGACCATATTGACACGATCATTTTTGATAACCTCATACATAGTAAGTGAGAGGCTGGTAACTCTCATCCGATCACCCTCTTTCAAACGATTCTCCATCAACTTGTCAGCCTAGGGAGTCAGATGTAATGGTGAGTTAGCAAATATTTCTCTTTGTTCATAGAACCATTTCTGTAGAGTTACATGATAATAATCAGCCAGCAGCGTAATCGAAAGAAAATGCGCATTTCTAAGACAACTGTTCATAGACTCGGTAACATTGGTTGTCATTATGTTATACCGTCTCCCAGGAAATTGTGAACGTGCCCACTTCTCAACCCCAACCTCCCGAAGATATGTTGTAGCTTGAGGCATATATTATTCAATACAACACATATGGTTGTTGAAATCACTGCGATGATATGTCCTTGTAGCTTTTATGAACATGTCTACTAGAGTCTTATCTTTAAACTTCGCCTTCAAATTTTTCTTAAGATGATGGGTGCAGAGGCCATGAAGTACATTTGAGAAAACAGTTAAGACAGCTCTTTGTATACTAGCATGTTGGTCAAAAATGAACACTAAGTCTTCAAAATTTTCAAATACCCGATCACGCAACTGTGTCAAGAACCAAGTCTAGGAATCATCATTTTCGGAATGACCAACTCTGAATATCAATAGGTATATTTGTTTATTTCCATCCATGCATGAGGCCACAAAACATCGTCCCTCTATATTTTCCTTTTAGGTAGGAGCCATCGATTACAACAACTAGCTTAATAGATGCTATAAAGCCTGCAACAGAAGCCCCCAGACTCATGAAAAAATACCTAAAGTGAGAATCAGCATCAATTTCCAGAGTCGTTACTATTCCAGGATTAGTCGTCTCGACCATGCAAATATATTGAGGGAGAAGTGTGAATGATTCCTCATGAGATCCATGAAGTTCTTCCAAAGCTACCTCTCTTGCTCTCTATGCCTTGTGGTACGAGATGCTAATACCCAATGCCTCTTGAACATCGAACATAATATTTCTGAGCCGACATATCCTGGATACCTGAATGAATTTGCTCTTGATGTGCTTCCTAATAACAGCAAAAGACGCTTGTTTATGATTCAGATGCAATCCAGCACCAGAACATGTGTGCTGATTGTTGAATTTCCTCACCTGAAAGAAATTGGAATCAATTACCGTGGTTACTCGAATCCGCCACTTGCAATTTTCTGCACAACATATGGCCTCAAACCTGGTTGTGTTAGACTTCTTCACCTTAAAAGTTACATCGTAATGCCAAATTTGATAACTCTCCACGAAGCTCGGCTTTGTTATTAAAAATCTAACCAATCCCAACCTCAATTCCGTCCACTATAAAAGACTTGGCATCGTCATCAACTGTTGAGGTTGAATGAGATGGGAGCCACCCACCTAAATGTGTTTGCCCGAAGATCATCAGCTTCGCGACTTAAATTGGCATCATTTTCCACAAAATTTTCTCTCTGCTCAGCTTTTTGTCCTTCAGATGTAAGAGGAAGGGTGGACTGAGTAGGAGTAGAAAAGGTCAATGGCACATCTTTGTTCAAATCATCAACAACCTCTGTGCGACCGTCAACATTATCATTTTCAACATCATCTCTGCCATTGAACTGGTTACTAAAACCGTCATTCAAGTTATAGCAACATTCAAAACCATTATCATGATCATTGTTCTCATCATCATCGACATCATCATCACAATCACCATCACCATCATCACCAAATTCTCTAAAGCTATCAAGGTGCCGATCTAACCTCATTGGCAATGATTGGTTCAATCCAACATCTCCTAAAATACCAATGGCTTGATTCTTTTCATGTCTGGTACATTGCTCAAAGTTACGTCCAAACTCTTCATTAACTCGTGGTTGTGCACAAACAAGAGTACACTCACTCAATTAGTTACTACCACTTGCTGGTCGAAACATATACGGATGATCGGAACTTTGACCCTTTCTCAAACCATCAAATCGTGAACTACTTCTTCTTTACGTGTACCTATCCTTAACTATGATGATTAGTGGTGTATATGACTACTGGTCCTCCAGACTATGTTGTATGTAAAAACATATATCTTTGTCAGTCTCGATGGGGGTTGGCAATGGCAGGGGACCCTTGGAACAGAATTGTACAACTAAACTTATGTTTTTCTTACTCAGATCTCAACCCATTTCTGTAGCTAAACATCCCACTAACTCATTGTAACCGGTACACTTAGGAAGTATCAACGGCTTCGACCTCTCGCCCATGTACACGTAACCACCATTATGTTGCATCTTCCAAGAACCATTGTACCAAATCAAAATGCGCAAAGTTTCCATCCTGCATGTAGTAGACATGTCAATAAACATCCCCCAATATTCGAATCATGGACAAAATGCATAAAACTTAGAGAAATAAAAATTATGCCCGAACGCTCGACAAGACTCGACAAAAATCGTCAAGCAACTCGACACAAGACAGAGCACAACACACGATAAAGAAAAATCGATACACGATATCGAGTATCGGCTTAATCCAACAGAACACAACCGTTTTATTATGCCAGTATATGGTTTCTGTCGAGCTATGTTGATCAACCTCATCCGACACTGTCTACCATGTGTCAAATACATTGTTCGACACTCGATAACAACGAGAATCGTGTCAAGTCGTCATCTTCCTCAGATAGTTTTCACATTTTCATTGCAAATACACGTTTCTTGGCCACCTACAGTACTAATAACACTTCACCAACGATAGGTAAATTGTTTCCTAAGCTTGTAATATGATTTAAACACAAGATGTGTGAACTAAAACACAAATGTATAAACTAAACACAAAATGTATAAACTAAATCAACAAAAAATATGTTGAGTACAGATTTTTTTAACTCAGATCTTTAAGATTTATTGACACAAATGATCGAGAGAGTGAGATTTTGTAATAGTTTGAGCGTAATCAACAGGAATGCGAGTTGTGAGAGTAGTCAAACTACTGCAGACCAAAGCAAATATAAACGTCATTTGAATTAATTAAATTGATATGGGTATTTAAGTAATTTCATAGTCGAAATGGTCATTGCATGCAAATTTTTCAGAAGTGGGTTATATTTACAACATGGTCCTTAATTTGGGTAATTATTTGAATTTTCTCAAAAAGAATTGGGACATTTTTAAGAAATAGCTAAACCGTAAGTATAAAGTTGGAGTTTTTCTTGACAAACTTCAAATAATGTGTCGAACATTTAATTCTTCTATTTACATTTTTTAGGAATTAGAATAAATAAGGTATTTGATATTGAATTTGATTTGATAATAAAAAAACTATTAATTATCTAACAAGTAAAAAAAAAATGATTTAAAAAAATTCATTAATATACTTCAAAAAAATATTATTGGTGAAATTTCAACAAACGTTAAAAACTTAATATATGTTGAGCATGCCTGATAAAATATTTGATAATTGAACTGATTACATTAAACTTGATAAATAACACAAAATTTGAATACGTAGAAATAAATAAATAAACCCAAAACTAGTCATTTTGAAATATTTGTCTAAAATAATGACGTTGAGAGAGCCAATACTGCATTATCTCAATCTCGGGATAGAGAATGAGAATATCCCAATAATACTCTTAATAAATATTTTTTAAATTAAATAATAAAAATATATGATGAAATAATTATTTAATTTCAAACAAAATAATAAAAGAGTTTTAACTATTTATCTCCTTCAACATTGCCAAACCACTACATCGTTGCAGCCTCCCACCACTGCCATCGACACACAAGCTTATCAATTGCACAACTTGGGCAAAAGGTTGATTCAATCTTGCTACTTCCTTCACTTCTTCTATCTCTCAGTTCACGACTTAAATGAGGAGATGGATTCTTGTCCCTCTTGTTCTAAAATTGTCATCCACCAATGGAAGCATCTGAACCTCGTACTCCATTGTTCTCCAATGCAATCATCTCTCAGTTCACGACTTAAATGAGGAGATGGATTCTTGTCCCTCTTGTTCTAAAATTGTCATCCACCAATGGAAGCATCTGAACCTCGTACTCCATTGTTCTCCAATGCAATCACAAACCAGCCCCAAACATCCAAATTAATAAACCAGCAAAAACAACCTCACTGCTGGTCAAAAAAACCCATAGGCAATAATCCAAACGGACTAACATCCAAACTATCAAAAATCGAAGGGATTATATTCCAAAACGTATTCAAAGAAGGATCACACAAGCAAAACCCTAACCAGCAAAACCCCACTGAAGATATCCAGCCACTTGGTCCGACGTTGGAGGGTTAATTGTGAGTTTAAGTATAAAATTTTATTTTTTATTTTTTAATTTTATTAAAATATTAAATTTCAAATTATTTATATATTGAGAAAATTTTGCAAATGACCTTATGTTGTAGTCTAATATTACAAATAACCTTAACTTTATAAAAATAGGCACTCGTAACCCCGATGTTACTTCACTACTATTACCTTTACAGAGTTTTGGGGTAAACTGGTCATTTTATTTAGTTTTTATATGAAAATATTTTGCAGTTTGTTAGGATTCGAACTGAGGCAACTGAAACAGAAATGCATGAACCCACCCTCGCGCCGCCTACTTGCTTTGATCTAATGTATGCACGGTTAGGGATGGCAAAACAACCCGGCCGGGGCCGGGGACCCAGAAAACCCGGTAATTCGGGGCCGGGGAATTACCCAGAAAATTGGGGTAATTGGCCGAGGCCAGGGTAAGAATTTTCTGCCCGGCCGGGGCCGAGGTGAAGGTGCCGGGGCCGGGGACCCGGGATTGAACCCGGGGTATACAATTAAAATTAAAATTTATATCAATTTAATCCACTAATTTTCAATTCTTATATATAGCCCCTTAAGCCCATAAGCCATTTGACTAAAATAACTTTAAAAAGTCCAACAACTTCAACCCAAGCCCAAGCCCAGCCCCAGCCCATGTTTTAAAAAAGAAAAATTAAATAAGTTTTATAAGGGAATGCAACAAACCGGATTTGAACCCATTCCCTCAACAAACAACACTAAGCCAGGCGACCGCTGGGATACAGCCGCCTTTGCAATTAAGAAAGCAATATATCTTTATTATTCTTAAATAAATTAAATGAGTCCTCAAGATTTACATTATAAGGATTCGAACCCGAGTCCCTGCCATAAGCCATAAAACAGTGGACCGCTGGGCTACAACTCGCTTTCCAGCAAAAAGTGCGTGCAACACATATATAACCAAAACTGAAAAGAATCAAAATTTCAAAAAAATTATACAACCCGGGTTTTAATCCCGGGTTATTGGCAAACCCAGCTCCGCCCCGGGGTACCCCGGCCCCGGCCCCAGAAAAAAATTCTGAAGAATTTCTCGGGACCGGGGCTTGCAATTGAAGGCCGGGGCCGGGGCCGGGGACCCGAGTTTTGCCATCCCTATACACGGTAATTTATTTCTCACGACACCACCATCATGCCATCAAAGAATGCTGCTCGTTCATCATCTCCCTTCTCTTTCCATTTCGTCATCTTCTTCCTTCTTTGAATACTTTAAATTTTAAATAAAAAATCAAATCAAATTAATTAATTTGGCAAAGCCCTTTGCACTTCGATCAATCTCCACATATACCATGACCCAACAGACCTGCAAGGCTGCCACTTCTCACAAATCTCTTCCGTTTTCAAAGCCCCCCCTAACTCTTTCAATCCATACAAAACCTGCGCGCCCTTCAACACTCCTAAATCACCCACTGGCAGCTCATCCAGCTTGTGCAGCAAAAATATCATAAATGCATGCATAGACCAAGGTCCAATGCCTTTCACACTCGTCAGCATTTTGAAAAGTATCTCATCATCCATTTCCAGAATCGAATCATCAACAAAACCCCACTTCAACAAAACTGTTGAGCCGTGATTGACAAACTGGTGTCAGGAACAACCTTATTCTCGCCGCCCGAGCAATATTTGATTTTTTATTTTTAAATTAAAGTATTCGTATAGGGAAGAAGATGACGAAATGGACAGAGGGGGGAGAAGGAGAACAAGCAACATTTGGAATTTTTTTTTTTCCTCTTGATGGCATGATGGTGACGTGCTAACTTAATTACTCTTCATAGGGATGCTGGGATGGCAAAATCCAGGGCCAGGGCTGGGGCCGGTGGTCCCTGCCACGGCCCCAGCCATCAATTACAAAACCCGGTCCCGAAAAGTTTTCCTGAAATTTATTTTCCCGGGCCGGGGCCGGGGCCGGGGTACCCCGAGCAGGTCTGGGTTTTCCAATAACCCGGGATTAAAACCCGGGTTATGTATCCGACACTCAATACTTACATGTCGATAAGATAGGAAACTTAGCACTATTTGTCTTCCACCAACTCAAAACTCAAAACAGCCGTTATAGTTAAATATGATGCAAAAAGGCAAAAAAATAAAGCTAAAACAAGCAACCGGCCAAAACGCTCGACAACATTCGACGCGCTCGATAGAGCTCGACACGATCATCCGACACTCGACACTTACATGTCGAGTCGTGTCGGATTCACAACCGACACTCGATATCAGTCTATTTTCGAAGACATCGAGTGTCGGATGATCATCCGACAATCGACACGTACATGTCGAGTAATGATGCATCATCCGACACTCAACACTTACATGTCGAGTCGTGTCGGATTCACAACCGACACTCAATATCAGTCTATTTTCGAAGACATCGAGTGTCAGATGATGAATCTGACACTCGACACTTACATGTTGAGCGCTTTCGAGGCTCGTCGAGTTTTGTCGAGCGTTTTGACAGGTTGCTTGTTTTAGCTTTGTTTTTTTGCCTTTTTGCATCATATTTAACTATAACGATCTTATATTTGCAGGTTGAAGCAAATACAAAGTGAATTGTAGACAATAGAGGATGTTTTAAGAATACAAATTTGATGGATTAAATTGATATAATTTTATAATTTAATTACGCATCCCAGGTTCAATTCCAGGTCCCCGGCCCTGGCATCTTTCCCCTGTCCCAACCGGGCAGAAAAATCGCACCCCGACCCCAATCAATTACCACGATTTTTTGGGTAATTCCCTAGCCCCGGCCGGATTGTTTTGCCATCCCTAACTCTGCATACCTTAGCTGAAAGCAATTTTGTAGCGAAGTGGTTCCTGCACACAATTTTGTTTCAAATTGCTTGAATGCGAATCCCACATAGTGCAAAAATATTTCGTATGAAAACTTAATAAAATGACCATTTTACCCCTAAATTCTGTAACGGTAACAGTAATGAAGCATCGTTGGAGTCATAAGTGTCTATTTCTATAAAGTTGAGATTATTTGCGATTTAAGCCATAATATAGAATATAGAGTCATTTGTGAAATTTTTTTTTATTGTTTTTTTAATTATATTATATTCCAACTATTATTTTACCCTTTAAATGCCGGTGGTTTTTAGGGGAAATTGCAATATTAGATCTACAAGGGGTGATCTTTTTTTTCTTTTCAGGTGAACCTCAGGGGTAAAAGTGTAAACATGCCTTAATTTTTATTTTTTATTTTTTTCAGAAAACACCAGGTATATGAAACTATGTCGTTTCATAAACCCTCGAATCAAACAAACTCACCCAAGGTTCCATCTTCACTCCATATTCACTACTCGGTGCCGCCAGTTTTCTCAGCCTTCTCTGCCTCCGGCCACGGCCACCGGTAATTTTTCCTTCCATTGTCACTTATTATCTGTTCCTCTCCCTAAAAATTTAAACTTTGTCGTTGCTAGACTTGTTTAGTAGGTTAACAATGGTTTGTATAGGTTGAAATTTTGACAGAATTAAGTAAAATTTTTCAAGTTGAGATCTTTAGGTGGAAGGAAGAGAAAGTGATTCTGTTTTCTAATGTTATGTTCCTTATATTATTATTTTCTTTTAATAAAAAAAATTTCACTTTTCTGCCATCTATTAGATAATAAACTTTAGGGTTTTATGCAATTGTTGCTGTTGGTTATACTTGATTTCTCTTTGTTATCTATGAATTTGCAGACAATTTGATATGTAGTATTCATTGCTGGTTATGATTGTTTTTGGATGTCTTTTGCGACAACCTTTTAATAAGTCATGTCATTTTTTGTTTGGATACCAGTTTCGTTTCTCTGCTGCAGGTTGTTAGGTATGTTTTCACAAAAATGACGTCTTTTTTTTTTATCTCGCTTTTCTGAATAATTTTGTTGCAATATCTAGATTTTATAGTCGTAAATGAATTCATTTTCCAGGGCCAACTTGGTGAGGATCTCTCTCTGAGAGAGAACATACAGCGCATGCCCTACTTGTCTTGATCATAATTGCATCATACAGCCAAATATATCCCTCACAGTCATTTTCCAAATTTTAATTTCTTTGATATTGGGAATTTAGCGATGATTGGTCTACCCAATTCAGCCGGGCTACTTTCTAATATCAGTCAGCGACTCCTTCAGACTGTTTCAGTGAGTTCATTTCTACTTAAAAAGTCAAGTTTTTTATGTTTTTCTAGGAAGTGAAATATTGGGGATGATATTATTGGGTTATTAAAGCTAATTTAATTATAGCTATCAGATTCTAAATCTTTGAAACTATTCTTGTGGTTTTTCCTTAACTAAATTGTGTTCTAGGCTTTTATAGTTCTCAGTCAGCATTATTTTGGATACCGTTTGCTTGCTTAGAAACTTTGGGACAAATATTAGAGTTTTAGGAATCTTAGTGTTGTTTCTTCATCTGTAAAATAGTCTTCGAATTTTGATTTCTTTTCTCATATTTTCTTGGCTAGAAACTGGGTCATTAAGGTGGAAACATGTGAATGTTTGTTTTGCTTTATGGCTGCTTGAAGTGTATGTCGAATCATTTTCATTGCTTTTGATATGAAAATGTGCCTATGTTTTTACTTAGAAAGGCATGAGAAGTGCTTCGGAAGTATTCAGCAAACAATATCTTAATAGATTTATCTGGCGCAATTGGAGATTTAAGTATGTTTAGGTTATAAATACTAGTAAATATGGTGTTCATGATAGAATATCTTTTCATTTCATTAACAACTGCAACAGTGGAATAGAGTCAGTGTATTTCTTTTGGTTTTTTCTTCCTACGATTGCCCAATTATTTATCTGATTCTATTTTGCAAGATAAACCGTTCAAGTATGCTTAGTTGAGTTGTTCTGTTAATTTTTTGGGTTGCAAGTGATAATTACTCTGGATACAGGGCATTCATTGTCCGTAGATATGCTTTATAACAGTTTGAATAATCATGATTTAACCAGTTGAAGTCATTTTGTTTTCTGCAGTTTCGTGGCCTACGTGTTCAATGCCTTCGTGTGGGAAACACAGAGATCCCAAATGACAAGAGACTTGAAGTCTCTCTTCAGCACATTTACGGAGTTGGTCGCTCTAGAGCTCACCAGATACTCTGTGACCTCAACATAGGGAACAAACTCACCAAAGACTTAACTGGAGTGGAACTCAACTCTCTTCGTGAGGAAGTTTCAAGATACCTGACTGGAGAAGATCTGGTTAGCTTTGTCCTCTTCTCTTGTTTTCTGTAAATCGGGACTTCCTATTAACAACCAATTTTCCTTTGGGTGTTTCAGAGGCGATGCATTAAAAATGACATTGGAAGATTGGTTGACATACAATGCTATAGAGGGATTAGGCATTATCAAGGATTGCCATGCAGAGGACAGCGAACTAGCACTAACGCCAGGACCCGGAAGGGTAAGAGGGTTGCAATTCCCGGAAAGAAGAAACCCACTCGTTAAATCCGACAGGTCTCAAATGTTTTGTGTAATTGGAGGATGGTGATTCAAGTTTGGAATATGAATAAGATATGGGACAAATTCAGTAACTTTATGAGTCAATTAAATATATTTGATTTCCCTTCTTTGGAAGTGCCTTTGCTGTTGTTACTTGTCGCTCTTTGTTGAATATAAACCTTTTCTGGTGTTACCCAGATGTGACTTCTACCTGTTTTGGCCGACACCAACTTCTGCTTGTGCGTTAATCTTAGGTGCTTCAATGGAGGTTATGAGCGCTTTGCATTGCATTTATATGCACACAATAAAGATTGAAGAGGTCAAAGTTCTTTTTCATTTCATGAACATAAAATAACACCACCCTCTGAACTAGGAGCTTCTTTTTGAGCCCCTAGCCTGAGACCAGGAGCTGAAGTCTAGTTGAATACTGGGGCAAACTACCAAACTGTTGTAGCTATAGGGCCACAATTTCCGATATTTTGAATGACAAATTCACTAGAATTGCTCAGAATTTGCTTATAATTTCTCTGATACAATAGTTCAGGAAAGAAAATGAAGCAAAATGAGCACCGGGTACCTTTTCAATGGAATTTTATTCTGCATTGCCTTCTTTCTATGGTAATCAACAATGAAAAAGTATATTAATTCGTTTTGTTCAAAGCTCCATGTTTTGTCTTTCCAGGTTGGTAAGTTGATGAATACTCATCTTACATAGAGACTTGAAAATCAGATAGTCATGTATACGAAGAAGTAAAAACACCACACACATTCTTCAACCATTTACTAGGAGAGCTGCTCTCTCTTCTTCATTATAATCAATCGTAACTGATCAAAAACTGAAAAAAGTATTTGCTTAAGTTCTGCACCAGATACAAAAGATACTACTCAAAAACTAATTATCACTTATAAATTGGTTTGACACCTACTAGTCTAGCATACCAAGCTACTGAACTCAATACTAAGCTGAAAGCTCGTAAAGCTTTTTATTAAATCAGAAGTATGATCCAAGCCATATTATTCATAAAATTGCGATCAAGCTCATAGCTAAACCCAAAGTATTGCAATCTTTAATCGTATTCTCTAGGGCATCATTTACTTCTTCCCTTTGGGATCACCAAAAGGGTGGCGCATCAGTGTAAGAGCAAACTCTCCAAACTTGTGACCCCCCTTTTCTTCAGTGATGTTGCAACCAACAAAATTTCTTCCATTGTAAATTCGTACGGTGGTGTTTAGGAGTTCTGGCAAAACGGAAGATCTTTGCGACCAAATTTTCTTGTTTGAGACAAGATCTTTCTAGTCCGTGAATCCCGCCAGGAAGGCATCAACAAAACTGCCCTTCCATAAAGATTATCGTGGCACGATCTCATAGTTTCTTAAGTTCAATTCTGCCTCACTTCTATAAAAGTTAGCTCCCACTCAACAGATGGAATCATCAACAAAAGAAATCAAAACTAAATGGAGAAATCATTCTGATTATCAAATATCTTTGACACGACCCGCCCCTAGCTACACGAGCGAATCGTGCCTAAAACTGTGCTAAAAAAATTTACTTTTTAAAATATATTCTAATTTAAGAAAATTTGGCAGAGTCTCCCCAGTATTTTTGACTAATCCCCCTGTCAAGTACACAAATTTCAACACTTCTAAGATATTTATAAAACTATTAACTTCCTTTTTGGGGACCTTAAGTCCTCCATTAAAACAATTATTTCTCCAAAACAGTCTTTAGAAGAAAGTATGGCCTCCGGCCTTAAATATAATTAATTACAATTCAAAAGTTTACAACTCGGATTTTTTTTATATAAGTTTCCTCAAAACTCATGCATAAAGAGTAGACAAAAGTTTTTAAAGGAAACTAAAACAAAATCCTTGATGTATATACAGTATAAAAAAAAATATACACATGTAACAAAATCATCTGCAAAAGTAAAACTAGGTATCAAAAAGAAAGCTTCCAAAACATCATCAAGTGGCCAACCTCAGGTAGCTATTGGCGTTCTGACTGAACACTGCAATCTCCTGGGAAAAATGGTTTTAAAAAAAATAGGGTGAGTATAAACTCAGTGAGTGGGATAGAGTCATTAAAATAGATAAAAATTTGCATAAGATAAAATAATACATCATAACAAGTAATAAACTAAAAATTCTGCTTTACTAGCATTGATTAGAAAACTGCTTCTAAAAGATACAAAAACGAGCTAATCTTTAAATAATCTATATGCCTTTCACAAAAATCAAATTTTTGATATAAAAATATTCTAAGACATTTCCACTTGTATTCAAAATTCAATTTGATAACCGTATTAAGGTTCTAATTCCCGTAAAACTCATTTCGCATTTTAAAATTTCTAAATCATTAAAGTTTCACTAATCAAGTACCCAAACTAATCTGACTGATCATGACATGGCGGGGCTAGGATCGCTCAGGCCAAGATATCACTATACTGATCCTACGCATGCGCAGAGCTACCCCCAAAGGGCTAAACATCCAGATCACACGGCCCAAAGCCTCTATGTGTGCCTGAATGGGTCCCAAAGACCTCTATAATTTCACTATCTGAATGAATTGGGTACTAGCTTAGTAAAACATAAAAATTCGATTATGTACTTTTAAATCTCTAAAACATTAAACAATTATTTCTAATGACTACATAGACAAAATTTGATAAACTATGAAATATGCTTCATACAAGAATAAAGGAAGATCTATTTACTAACATAATAAAGTTTCGCTAACAATTAAAAAAAATAGAAATTTATAATTTATAGTTCAATTGTTGGAAAAAAAGTATTTTTCCCACTCACAATCTTGTGGATTAACTTGCGTGGCAACCTCTTCTGCGATCGGATCCCGATATGTATTAGGAACCACAGTCTCACCTAAGGGAAAAGCCAAATAAAATTCTTTAGTAGCACAAAACCGTAGTCTCATCAATAACATACTAATTCTCCTAATTAACTCCATTTCCAAACTTCTTAAACAGACCAATTCTGGTTCTCCGATTTTTAATAATTAATTGACTCATCCAAATGGTCTAATATTTTATAAAGGTCTTCTACACATACATATCTAATACCATATCAAATTTCATAGCATTCTATTTTCATTAGATCCCTCAAATCCTTCATTTTTTTCAGATACACAAATTCTGTAAATTCCCTTCCAAATCTGACCTCTCCCTATTCCAAAATACATGATAATTTGTACTAAATTCGTAAAATCACAAAACTTTCCAGATTTAAAGTAGACATATCTACAAACTCATATCCCAAATTTCATCATTTTTGAAGACCTCTAGATACCCCAATTAACTTATCCAAAATTGATTTTCTGCAGAAAATTTAAATTTCCAGTAGTAAACAATAAACTTCAAAAATTCATATAAAATTGTATACTCAATATTTTTCAGTGAATCCAACTTTAAACAAATTCTTAGGATGTCTATTTTAACATACAAAAATTTTAGAATCAGATTAAAGGCCAACAGATTGCTACAATTTTCGAAATCTATACTGTTCACATAATCCCTAATTTTCCATAATTATCATCAAAACTTCAATTCCTTCAAAATACAAGAAATTGAAGCCTAAATAAGCATGAAAATCTCATTTCTCTCTCTAGTTTCTCTCTCCATTACATCTCTAAATATCAAATAACCTCCTCCCAATATTGATTTAGAGATAGAATTAAAATTATGCAATCTAATTAAGCTAGGAGATGAATAATTTACCTCAATTTCTACTAATTCTTCTTGAAAATCAAGCCTTCTCTTGCCCTTCTCCTTCTTCTCTCACGTCTCCCCCTCTGCCTTCCCTTCTAGATTTTTGTTTCTAATAATTCCTATTTATTTCTTTATATAATTGCATGAAAAAATGAAAAAAAAAATGGCTTAAGGGTTGGGCTAAAACATTGGGCTGGTTTGCTAACATAATGGGCTAGGCTTAAGTTAAAAAAATTAATGGGCTTTACAACACTACCCCTCTAAAAAAATTTCATCCTCAAAATTGCTAACCTGAAAGAAAGAGATATGGGTATTGAGCTCGCATAACGTCCTCTCGCTCCCACGTAGCTTCTTCCTTCGTGTGATTTCGCCACCATACCTTAACCAATGGAATAGTCTTGGCACGAAGTACTTGCTGTTTCCATTCTATGATCTCTGATGGTTCTTCTTCAAAAGTCAAGTCTTTTTTTAATTGAATTGGCTGCTGTTGAAGGATATGGCTTGGATCATATACGTACTTACAGAGCATAGAGACATGAAACACATTATGTATCTTTGACAACTCTGGAGGCAAAGCTAAACGGTAAGCAACTGTACCCACACGCTCTATAATTTCGTAAGGCCCAATGTAACGTGGACTTAGTTTCCCACGTTTACCAAAACGAAGCACACCTTTCCAAGGAGATATCTTCAAGAAAACTTTATCTCCCACCTGGAACTCCAGATCTCTTCTACGCTTATCAGCATAACTCTTCTGTCGATCTTGTGCTGCCTTCATTTTGTTTCTAATAATAATTATCTTTTCATTTGTATCCTGTACCAGTTCTGGTCCCAATAGTCTTCTCTCACCCACTTCATCCCAACATATTGGTATTATGCATTTCCTCCCATATAGAGCCTCATAAGGTGTCATTTCAATACTGGATTGGTAACTATTATTATAAGCAAATTCCATAAGAGGCAAATAAACATCTCAATTGTCCTTAAACTCCAATACACAAGCTCTAAGCATGTCTTCAAGAGTTTGAATGATACGCTCAGATTGACCATCTGTTTGTGGGTGAAAAGCTGTGCTGAAATTTAACCTTGTGCCTAAAGCTTTTTGCAAGCTAGGCCAAAATCTGGAAGTGAAACGTGGGTCTCTATCTGATATGATTGAAACAGGTGCACCATGAAGACGGACTATCTCTGCTACATAAATACTAGCTAGCCTATTCAATGAATAAGTAGTCTTGGCAGGTAAAAAGTGGGTAGATTTTGTAAGGCAATCTACCACTACCCAAATACCATCATGACCAGCCATAGTACGTGGAAGTCCTATCTCAAAATCCATAGTAATGTGTTCCCATTTCCACTCAGGAATAGGAAGTGGTTGAGAGAGTCCTGCAGGTTTCTGGTGCTCAGCTTTGATTTGTTGGCAAACTAAACACCGAGACACAAATTCTGCAATTTCCCGCTTCATACCTTGCCACCAATAATGTTCTCTCAAATTACGATACATCTTAGTACTTTCTGGATGCATTACATAGGCTGGAAAGTGAGCTTCTTCCATAATCTCTTTCTTTAATTCTTCAATGTTGGGCACACAAAGTCTATTTCCTATAACTAATGCTCCATCATCTCTAACCATAAAATCTGATCTTAAGCCTTTCTTCACTTCTTCTATCAGTTTTATTAGTTGAGGATCTTGTACTTGTGCATCTCTAACTTTATTAATTAAAGTAGCTCTAACATGGAAATTGGCTAGTAGCACACTTGAGTCATTTATTGTTAACTCAATTCCCAAGGATCTCAATTCAATCAATAAAGGTAGATATGTCACCTTCAAATAGGCTATAGAGCTCAAGGATTTTCGACTGAGTATATCTGCTACTATATTTGCTTTACTCGGGTGATAGTCAATTGTGCAATCATAATCCTTGATAAGCTCAATCCACCTCCTCTGCCTAAGGTTCAATTCTTTTTGAGTGAATAGATACTTAAGGCTCTTGTGATCTGTATAAATTTGACATGTTACCCCATACAAGTAATGTCGCCAAGTCTTGAGTGCAAATACAATTGCTGCCAATTCTAAGTCATGGGTAGGATAATTTTGTTCATGCTTCTTTAGTTGCCTTGAAGCATATGCTACCACCTTCCCGTATTGCATCAAAACATAACCTAACCCCTGTCTAGAGGCATCACTATAAATCACGAACCCCTCATTATCGGATGGAAGAGTAAGTATAGGTGCAGAAGTTAATCGTGTTTTGAGCTCTTGAAAACACTGCTCACAAGCATCAGTCCACTCAAACTTCACCTCCTTACGAGTCAACCGTGTTAATGGGACAACAATTCTGAAAAAATCCTCAATGAATCTCCTATAATAACCCGCCAAGCCAAGAAAACTTCTGACTTCTGTTACATTAGTGGGTCTCTCCCATTTAACAATAGCTTCTACCTTCTGAGGATCTACATATACCTCTTCAACTGATATCACATGCCCCAAAAACACAACTTTATCTAGCCAAAACTGACACTTGCTGAATTTGGCATAAAGTTGTTTCTCCCTCAAGGTCTGTAAAACTATCTTCAAATGTTCTGCATGCTCCTCCTTGTCTCGCGAATACACTAATATGTCATCAATAAACACGATAACAAAGCGATCCAAATAAGGATGAAATACTCGATTCATGAGGTCCATAAAAGCTGCTGGGGCATTAGTCAACCCAAATGGCATTACAAGAAATTCATAGTGCCCATAACGAGTTCTGAAAGCAGTCTTAGGTACATCGATCTCTCTAATCTTGAGTTGATGGTAACCTGAGCGCAAATCTATCTTAGAGAAAACCCTTTCACCTTGCAACTGATCAAACAAGTCATCAATACGAGGAAGAGGATACTTGTTGCGGATTGTCACCTTGTTCAACTGTCGGTAGTCTATGCATAACCGCATCGTTCCATCCTTCTTTTTAACAAACAAGACTGGTGCTCCCCATGGTGAAACACTAGGTCTAATAAACCTCTTATCAACCAACTCTTGCAATTGAACTTTTAACTCCTTTAACTCTGCTGGAGCCATTCTGTATGGTGCCATGGAAATAGGAGTTGTGCCAGGAGCTAAGTCAATTGTGAATTCAACCTCCCTATCTGGTGGTAAACCGGGTAAATCTTCTAGAAACACATCCGGGAAATCTTGTACAATAGGAATATCTTCTATCTTTGCTTCACCTATTGAGGTGTCAATGACATGAGCTAGGTAGGCTGAACACCCTCTTTCAACTAATCGTTTAACTTCAAGGGCAGATATTATGCAAGTAGAGAGGATTCGTCGATCTCCACAGAAAATAAATTCAGGTGTTTCAAGTTTTCTAAACACCACCTCCTTCTTGAAGCAATCTACAGATGCATGGTGAGTTGCAAGCCAATCCATTCCCAATATCACATCGAAATCTCGGATATCTAAAGGAATTAAGTTTGCTAACAGATCATAATTACCCACCTTCACAATGCAATCCTTAAGAACATTTCCTACCAAGATGGAATCCCCAATAGGTGTGGCTACTGCTAAAGTACCCTCCTGCTAAAGTACCCTCCAATGGTTTCAAATCTCTATTAGCATACATGGTAAACATACATGAAACAAAGAAATGGGTGGATCCAAGATCAATCAAAATGCGGGCCTCACGACCAAAGATAGTCAACGTACAAGTAACCACCTCTAGCGTAGCCTGTGCCTGCTACTGAGTCATAGCAAAGACTCGTGCCTGTCGAACCGGCTGACTACCCTGTTGATTATTACTATTTCTTGAGGTATTCATTTGGTTTCTAGCTGAAGAAGTAGATGTCCTGGTTTGAAGCCTCTCTGGGTCCTCTATCTTTCTGAACAAGGCTGCTACCTTGAGTTAAAGCAGGACAGAATTTCTTGATATGCCCTTTCTGACCACAATGATAATAACCAGGTCTACCAAACCGACACTCTCCCTCATGAAGCTTGCCACAAGTCTCACATAATAGGTATGTAGTCATTCTGGATCGGTCATCATGTTGTCTGCTCCCCTTTCTACCAACCCGCTGATCTCCAGAAGTACTTCCCATAGATTGTTGCATAGTTCCCTGTCTTCGAGTGCTCTTATAACTATCACAATAAGCTGAATAACTGCCCCCTCTCTTACTTGGTCAGTGGCTACTACTATCAACTGGTCCACTCTGATGACATTTATGGCTTGAATCAGCTCGGTTAGCACCCCCCAAATTTCTCTCAACTTTCATAGCAGCTTGGACTGACTTACCAAAGTCATCATAATTATTGGCAGCAAGTACAACTCTGATTTCTCTACGTAAGCCTTCTTCAAACTTTTTACATCTTTCCTTCTCATCAGCCACAATGGAAGGAGCAAATCTGGAGAGCTCTAAAAATTTTCTCTCATATTCCTCCACTAATCTGGACCCTTGAACCAGCCTCAAGAACTCACTACGCTTGATATCTTTGTACACAGCAGGAAAGTAGTGATCAAAGAACTTCTTTTTGAACATAGCCCAGGTAATAACTTCATGTGACAAATAACGAAGCTGAACTGACTCCCACCAGTGGTATGCTCCACCCTCCAATAAAAATGTAGCAAAAAGTAACTTTTGCTCATCATTATACCCCATAACTCCAAAGATACGCTTTAACTTGCTTAACCAAGCCTCTACACCAAGAGGATCAACATTACCATCAAAGCTTTGACCACCCAATATCCTAACCCGCTCAATAGTGTTCTCTTCCCTAACACGCCCTTGATTTTGAGTAACATTAGCAACAAGCTGGGCAAGTGCATCTATTGAGTGTATAATGATAGGAGGGTCACGGTGGTTCCTATTCTCATTCCCTCTCGTATTGGACTGTCTTTCCTTTCCACGACTATGTTCATTTTCCCCTTCACCTTCAGGTGGTGGTGGTGGAGAATTTGCAGTTTGGTTCAGTCCGCCCCTGGCTCTAGTTCGAGGTCTGCCTGTGTGTTGGCTCATGATGATGCCTACAAAATATAATGCTTCTTTTATCATTACAAAACCATGTATATGCAAAATGAGAGAGTTAACAAAATCTTAAAAACCATGCTCTGATACCAAGTTGACACGACCCGTCCCTAGCTACACGAGCGAATCGTGGCTAAAACTGTGCTAAGAAAATTTACTTTTTTATAATATATGCTACTTTAAGAAAATTTGGCAAAGTCTCCCTTATATTTTAGACTAATCCCCCTGCCAAGTACACAAATTTCAACACTTCCAAAATATTTATAAAACTACTAACTTCCTTTTTGGGGACCTTAAGTCCTCTATCAAAACACTTGTTTCTCCAAACAGTCTTTAAAAGAACGTATGGCCTTCGACCTAAAAAATAATTAATTACAATTTAAAAAGTTTACAACTATGATTTTAATATAAGTTTCCTCAAAAACTCATGCATGATGAGTAGGCAAAAGTTTTTAAAGGAAACTAAAACAAAATCCTTGATGTATATACAGTATAAAAAAAATATACACATGTAACAAAAATCATCTGTAAAAGTAAAATCAGGTATCAAAAAGAAAGCTTCCAAAGCATCATCAAGTGGCCAACCTCATGTAGCTATTGGCGTTCTGACTGAACACTGCAATCTCCTGAGAAAAATGGGTTTTTAAAAAAAATAGGGTGAGTATAACCTCAGTGAGTGGGATAGAGTCAGTAAAATAGATAAAAATTTTGCATACGATGAAATAATATTTCATAACAAGTAATTAACTCAAAATTCTGCTTTATTAACATTGATTAAAAAACTACTTAGAAAAGAAACAAAAACGAGGAAGCTCATCTTTAAATAATCCATATGCCTTTCACAAAAATCAAAATTTTGATATAAAAATATTCTAAGGCATTTCCACTTGCATTCAAAATTCAATCTGATAACTGTATTAAGGTTCTAAATCCCGTAAAACTCGTTTCGCATTTTAAATTTCTAAATCATTACAGTTTCACTAATCAAGTACCCGAACTAATTTGACTGATCATGACCTGACGGGGCTAGGATCACTCAGGCCAAGATATCACTATACTGATCCTACGCATGCGCAGAGCTGCCCCCAAAGGGCTAAACATCCAGATCACACGGCCCAAAGCCTCTATGTGTGCCTGAATGGGTCCCAAAGACCTCTATAATTTTACTATCTGAATGAATTGGGTACTAGCTTAGTAAAACATAAAAATTCGATTCTGTACTTTTAAATCTCTAAAACATTAAACAATTCTTTCTAATAACAACATAAATAAAATTTGATAAACCATGAAATATGCTTCATACAAGAATAAAGGAATATCTGTTTACTAATATAATAAAGTTTCGCTAACAAGTATAATAAAAATAGAAATTTATAAATTATAATTCAATTATTGGTAAAAATGTATGTTTTTCCCACTAACTATCTTGCGGATTAACTTGCGTGGCAACCTCTTCTGCGATCGGATCTCGGTATGTATTAGGAACCTCAGTCTCACCTAAGGAAAAAGCCAAATAAAATTCTTTAATAGCACAAAACCCCAGTCTCACTAATAACATACTAATTCTCCTAATTAACTCCATTTCCACACTTCGTAAACAGAGCAATTCTGGTTCTCCGATTTTTAATAATTAATTCACTCATCCCAATGGTCTAATATTATATAAAGGTCTTCTACACATACATACCTAATATCATATCAAATT
>SNVD02007436.1:0-29252 GCA_013180625.2 Boswellia sacra
TTCTAGGCGCTTGGGATTGTACGGGCGTGCCATGGGTATCACAGGTGCCCGCCTCTTTACTGTTCATCTGGCCACTGACCGAGGCGACGGGCCGTTGCGCGTCCGGCGCGCCCCCCGACTCGACGATGGCACCGCCCGCGCTCAGTGTGGCCGCAATCAGCGCCACCGAGTTGATGCGGTGGTCATCGAGCTCCAGCTTGTCGGCGGCTCTCTTTTGGGAGCGCCGCCTCGACGACGAGTTGCGAGACTGACAGTCGGCGGGCGTGGGCGCGGCGGTGGCGCCGGCCATCGATTTGGGTCTGCGCGATCCGAGCCGCTTCGAGTACCTGCGCTCGAGTGTAAGGCGTCCGTCGTGCTCGAAGTCGTCGTCGTCGTCGGCGTCCTCGTCCTCGTCGGCGTTCTGGTTTGAGTTCCGCGCTGCCAGCCTGTTGTTGTTGTTGTTGGCGTGGGCGCCTTTGAGCGCCTCGTCGGTGTCGTCGTCGTCGGCAATGTTGTTGTTGCTGTTGCTAGCGCCCTCTTCCTCGTCCTCCTCTTCGGCCAGGTAACTGTCGCGCTCGCTGTCGCTGTTGCTGCGCACGAGGCCGTAGCTGTACTCGTAGTCGTCGTGATAATTGAAGCAGCCGCCGCTCTTCCTGCGCTGCTCGGCGGTGCGCCGCCGCGCCGCCGCCGCCGCCGCTGCGGCCTGATTAGACCTCACCAAGTCGAGCGAGGCCCTGATGGTGCCGCCCGCCGGCTGCTGTTGTTTGTCGGCCGCCTCGACGGCGGCTGACTTGCAGCCACGAGTCGGGCCCATTTCCGGTGCCGGCTGTCTCTTGTCCGCGCCGACGGTGTGCACGTCGATGAGACTCGTGGACTCGACACATTGCGAGGCGGGCCCCAGCGCCGAGGCAGCGGCCGTGTGCAGGGCGTAGACGAGCGCCATACTCGAGCCCTGAGTGTGGCCGTCGCCACTGGGCGGCGCCCGCGAGCTGAGCCGCCTCGTGTGGCCCGCCGCCGACGCCAGATCGCCCGCACCTCTGCTGCTCGGCTGGAACGAGCGCATCTCGATGACGCCGCCCTCGCCGCCTCCGCTCAAAGACTCGTCTGCGGCGCCTGATGAGCCACTTCCGGTGCGATCGAGCGCGCGCAGGGGCTGCTGTTGGTGGTGACGTCGATGCGCTTCGCCCGAAGCACCGGCCGACTTCTGGCGCCTGGCCGACGTCGGCCGCCCAGAGTCGACGAGGCTGGAGTCCCTCAAAGCGGCGGCGTCGTAGTCGTCGTAGTTGTCGTCATGTTCGAACGAGGCGCGCTTCTGGCGAGATCGCGAGCGGTGACGGTGTTGTTGCTGTTGTTGTTGTTGTTGTTGCTGCTGCTGCTGCTGCTGCTGTTGGTGGTGGTGGTGGTGGTTTTGCTGGTTGTGGTGGTGGTGGCGGGGCGCGCGTCGGCGCTGGGCGCAGTCGTCGTGGTGGGCGAGCTGGAGCACGCACATGGCGTCGTAGTCGCGCGCGCTAGGCGGCGTCAGATCGCCGGCGTCTGGGTGCACGTGGCCATCGTCAGGGCGGCGCTCGTAGTGCTCGTTGACGAGTTGACACCGCCCGAGCTCCGCCCCCTCGCGCTCGAGTTCGTCGTCTTGCTGGTCGTCATCCTGTTCGTCATCCTGGTCGTCGTCGTCGTCGTCGTCGTCCACGTAGTTGGGGTCGTCCGCGTCGTCCACGTCGTCGGCATCGAGGTGACGGTGGCGCCGCTTGCGTGCGGTGGGCGCGCCTCTGGGGTCGCCGTTGGCGTCGCCGTTGCCGATGCTGCTCTCGAAGGGGCTCTGTGTGGAGGAGCAGAGCGGACAGGAGCAGTGACAGAGACTCGGACAACAGTCGCTGCAGTAGTCGATCGATTGGAGCGACTGATTGCACAGCATCGAGTCGCTGCCCTTCCGGTCGGCGTCCGCGCCCGGCCCGCTCGCCGTGGCCGCCGACGAGCGCTCGCCCGCCGGAAGTCGGCCGTGCGACAGGGAGAGGGGCGCCCGCGCGGGCGCGTGAGCGCAAGGCGTGTTTTCGAGGCTGGTGTTGATGAAGGAGTCGTTGACGAGCGACGAGATGGACTCGTCGATGCAGTGGCGCTCGTGGTCGCTGCTCGCCAGGCTCGCCATCTCCTCGAGCCGATTCAGCGAGCCCATTTGGTGGTGGCGGTGGTGGTGGTGTTGCTTATGCTCATGCTGGTGGTAGTGCGCACGAGTGTCGCCGCCAGGGTCAGCCACCTGGACGCCTGCCTGATTGCCCGGCGCCGGCGCCGCCGCAGCCGCCCCCGAGTGGCCTGCGCCCGCTTCCGGTGCGATGCGACTGTGGAGCACTTTGGCGGCCGCGCCGGTGGCCGCCGGCCTGGCGCCGCCCACAATCTGGCCCGATGATCTGCTGGCCGCCAGTTGCCCGCTTGCGGCGCCCTTGCACTGGGCGGCGGCGGTGGCGGCGGCCGCGGCACTGGCGCTCAGCACGGCGGCGGCCGCCAATTGGCCCACGGCGGCGGCGCCCGTCGAGTCGGGTGCCAAGTGGCGCTGGTGCGGGCGGTGCTTGTGATGGCCTTGAGATTGTTGGCTGGACGCCGGACGCGCGCCCACCTGGCCCTCGTGTGTGGGCGGCGGCGGCGGCGCGGCGATCAGCTGCTGGGCGCCACAACTCGAGCACACGCCCACGAGCGCCAGTTGGCCGCTCAAAGTGGTGGGCGTCTTCTGGCTATAGTTCGAGCCGGCGCTGTTCGAGTTCACCACCGCCGAGGCAACGCTCGACTCCTGCAGTCTGTGCGCCTCGGCTGCGCTCGCGTGCGGTGGCGTCGGCAATCGTCGTTGTCACAGTGGCGGCGGCCGTGTTCGTGCATCAAATTGGGCGTCGTGGTCATGGGGATTCGCGTGGCCCATTGTCGCCATTGTCGATTATCACATGCGCACACAAATGTTTGCGGCCACCACGTCGGGCGCATAATTGCGCGGCAAATATTTGCATCCGGCGGTCGGTCGGGGAATCCGTGCGACACAACAATTCAATCGAAAGTTATTTTCATCGCGGCGCCCGTTTGAGAGCACAATCGCCAGGCCGGAAGCGGACGGCCGAGTGGGTGAGAGCGAGCGAGCGGGCGAGCGCGAGAGCAGGTGCACAGATAAAGCGCCGGATAGAGAGAGACAGAGAGGGGCATATAGAGCGCCGGTCGAGAGTGAGAGTGAGTGTGAGAGTGAGGGAGAGAGAGCGAGAGAGGAATTGAGTGTTGGCGTGTTAGTGAACGCGTCGGAAGTGCGGCGGGCGGCGTATTCTCGCGTGTAGCGATGTTAGTGTAGCGGTGGCTCAAACTGCGCCGGCTGCAGGTGTCTGCTGCAGTCAAACAAAGGCTGCGTCCGGCGACGACTCGATCAGAGCCGAGCCGCCAAGCGAGTGTTATCTAGGCCGCAATCAAGCGGCCGCGCTCAGGTGCGGTCATTGCAGCCGCCGGGACTCGTTCCTCGCGGAGTTGGCCGCCCATTAGCTGGGGGGGGCCAACCAAATTAGCTGCCAACTGGCGGCCGAGACCTCTCGAGACTCGAGCGGAAATGTTCCGCCCACGCGCTGCCGAGCCCAGAGGTCGGCGTGGGCGGCCTGGCTCGAGGTGCACGCTGAATGGCCCTCGAGCAGCGCCAGTGGACTCGTGACGGCCAGCTTGCCCACTGAACCGCACTGCGCTTGCCGCTCAAAGAGGCGGCGCCAGCTGAGGTCGCGTTAGCTCAGGTGGGCCCATAGAGCAGGCAGGCCGGCGGCCAGGCCCAATCAGTGACACTGGAACGCGCCGCAGCCGGTCAACTTCTTCGGGCCCCTCGCGGCTCGATCTCAACCAACATTGGGCTTCTTGTCACCCAATGAGCGTGCCCCTGAGCCACTTCCGGCTTCGGGCGGCACAGCTGCGGGCCACCTGTTTCCGGTGGAACCCTTGCTGCTCTGAGCTCGGAATCCTCGGCAACTGCTGCTGGTAGTGGTGGTGGTGCTGCTGCTGATGGGCGACTCACCTGAATTGAGCACCTGCTGTGAGGTTGTGGACTGAGGCCCGCCGCTGAAGCCGTCGGGCTGCGAGCCGGCCCCGCCCACGTGCGAGCCGGCGTGGGTGTGCGAGCCCGAGCCGCCGGTGGCACCGTGGCCGCTGCCACTGCCGCTGCCGCCGACGCCCGCGCCGGTGCCGCTGGCGCCCGTGCCGCTGGCGGCGCCGCCAGTGGGGCCGCCCGGGGCGCCGTCAACGCTGGCCACCGACGAGACGGGTTTGAAGGCGCGCTTGTAGGTGGCGCTGTTCATGGTGAGCTTGCGCACGTTTTTGTCCGGATGGAGGAGAATGATGGAGATCTTGGGCGAGAATAGGCAGAAGAGCGTCACGTAGGCGGACAGCGAGATGCACACGCACATGGTGTTCATTTGGATCTGTTGGGGGCGAATGAGCGGCCGGCGCCGGAGTGATGATGGAGATGGAGTGCGTTTGTTTGTGGGAGTTGTTTGTCGGCGACGATGTTGTTGTTGTTTTTGTTGTTGTTGTCGTTCAGTTCGAATCAGTTCAGTTCATTTCGGTTCAGTTCGGTTCAGTTGGGATGGAGCCGTTTTTAGTTCGGACAAGCGAGGCGCGAACACAGCCGCGCACACGTGCACAAAAATTGATCGGCCCGCAGTGAATGGGCCGTTGTCGCGCAATGACAGTGATCGACATCCGGGCGAGCCCGTGATGGGTTTATCAAGGTAAGCCAGCGGCCGCCAATGATTGATATTATTCGTGCGCACCGAACAGACGCAGACGCGCCATCAAGATGGGGGCGCCCGATATGGCCGTCCATGGGCACATAGGGGCGTTCGACAGAGAGAGTGGGCGCGGGTGTTTGTTGCATGGGCGCGCCGAGGTGCAGATGGCGACGACCAATGGTGGGCGCGGCGCGAGTGCGGGAGTGTTTAGGGGAGTGTGTGTGTGTGTGTGTGTGTGTGTGTGTGTCCGGGACGAGAGCAGCTCAAGCGTTAGATTGGATTATCCTCCTTTATAAAGCCTGCAATTGGCGCGCGCGCCGTCGGACTCGAGGCCGATATTGAGCGAGCCGATCGGCGCGCTCGCCGGCCGGCTGGCGGATGTTATGCAAATGCGGGCACGTGACGCGTCTCCCATCTGCTCACCGGCTAGCAGCTGAAGCTCGCTTGAGGTCGTCATGGTGGTCGGGGTGGTAGTTGGCGGCTGGCGCTGGCTTGTGTCGGATCGCTAGCAGCGCCGGTCGCGGACGTGCACGTGCACTCGCACGCGCACTTGTCAGTGGGCCGGCGAGCGGGGGCGACTCGGCTCGGCGGCCAAGATTACAAGCGCCCGCGAGCTCCAGGTCAGGATCAGCGCGCGCCTGTATCAAGTCGCCAGGCGGCTTGTTCGGCCGCCGGTTATTAGTGACCCCGGCCCGACGGGCGGGTCACATTGGTCGTGTTCGTGTTCCCGTCTGGCGGCCGCCTCGCCGCCGTCTACGAGCTTCCAGCTGCGCCCGGCGGCGCACAATCTGCACACTGCACAAGGCCAACATGACAACGACAACCGACGACCTACGACCGACAACGGCCGCCGTATGGAGGTGAAGAAGAACCAACACAAGTGGGCCTGTGCAACTTACCTCGTAGGAGTTGTTCGTGCCGAAAAACATGGTCACGAATGCGAGCCAAATCACAATGGTCGTGTACATTGTGAAGCCGATGAACTTGGACTCATTGAAATTCTCGGGAATTTTGCGCGTCTTGACGGCGTACACAGTGCAGGTGGTAATGAGGATCATATTGTACACGAGCGACAGAATAAAACTCTTGCCCTTCACGCGGCACTTCAATATCACCTCGTCGCGCTTGCCCTCGGGCGAGTCGGCGCGCACGCCGGGCGGCTCGAACACGAACCAGACAATAGTGAGAAAGATCTGCGTCGGTCGAGTGTGTTGTTTGGTGGCCAGTTGGCGGCCGAGTCGAGTGGACAGGTCAGCAGAGTGGAGGCACGAGATGGAATGGATTCAGGGGCTCGTCTCGTGTCAGCGTTGTTTAGCAGCAACTGCGAACCGGAAGTCGAGAGGACACTAAGGCTGATGTATGTGTGTGTGTGTGTGTGTGTCTGTGTTGCTGTAGATCATACTCACCTGGATGCCGACCAGAATTCCCGTGATGAGCATTTGCGACTTTGGACTGATGAAACTTGGACGTTTGGCCGACTTCCGGGCGCAGTTGAAGATGCGCGAGATGCGGTTCGTCTTGACCAGCAGCGAGCCGTACATGAGCGCAAAGCCAAAGTTGACCTGTGAACGAGTTGGATTAGGAGCGGTGGGAAGGGGCGCACGAAGTGTTAGTTAGGGGCGCGCGTGCGTGGGCGGCCACTCGAGGTGGCGGAATGTTCGCCGGGCCCCATTCGCCCGAAGGAGTCCTGATGAGGGTAGTCGTGCGTACTCACCAGAAAGCGCTGGCCGCCGCACACAAAGGTGGTGGGCTTGGAGAGGAGGACGAAGGTGGCCAGGTGGCAGAAGGCGACACCGGCGAGGAGAATGAAAGACAGCTCGCGGCCGCTCGCCTTCACGACGGGCGTGTCGATGTAGCGCACGAAGATGATCGAGACGAAGAGCGTGAGCGCTATGCCTAGGCAGGCGACCGTGAGCGAGATGAGCGAGTAGACAGAGTCCCAGCGGAGATACTTCTGGGGCAAATCGTAGCACTTGGTCTTGTTGGCCACTGGCCAGCGGCCGATGCCGCAATCCTGGCAGCTGAACTCGTCGGGCAGGAACTCCCAGGGCTGACAGGTCTTGCAGATCCAACAACAATGATCGCCGGCGCGCATAATCTTCGCCTGGCCCAGCTCGCAGGGCCGCGAACAAAAGGACTCGGGCACTGAGTGGTCGCCCTGGAAGAATTGAATGTCGTCGATGGCGAGAATGTAGTCGTCCTCAGTCCAGCGGCCCACCGACGAGTACTCGAACTCCACATTGCTCGTGTAAATGTGCTCCACCTGCGTCTCTTTGATCGAGCCGCCGCCGATCAGCGACGTGCTTTCCGTGGCCAGGACGGCGCCAGCGGGCGACACTTCAGCCTGGTAGCCGCCGGCGAGCTTATCGATGGGCGCCGCGTCGCGCGTGCCGCCGGCGAGCAGGTCGAGCTCGGCGATGGTGGTCTCGTTGGCGAGCGCCAGAGTGGCCGGGGGCGCGCCTAGCACCTCCGACTCCTTGGCGACCGGCGACTGGCGCACCTGGCGGAAATTGTAAATGTTATACCTGCCCAGGCCGTCGCCGCGTTCGTCGAACTTGACCTCGCTCCCGGCCAGGTCTACGTGTGTGAGTGTGTGCGCGGGTGGGCCCAGTGCGAGCGAGCGCGTCAGTGTGTCGTCGCCCGGAGCAGTGCGCGTGCGGGTACGCGAGTGCCAATGCGAGGTTATGTGCGGGCAAAGTGCTTCCGGTTAGTGGGGGCTCGTCGCGCGGATGGATTGGCGCACGTCAACGTGAGTGAGTGAGAGAGTTAGCGAGCTGGCGGCCAGGCCAGCGGGAGGGCGCGCCCGAAAAAAGGCTGTACAGGTGCGCGCTCTTATCTCGGGTGCGCCAGTTTATGCGGCCGCGCCGAGAGCCAGCTGATCAAAGCGATCGACTTGTCGCTGAGAGTGAGGCTCTCGTAGCGTCGACGTCGTGGTCGTCGTCGGTGTCGCCGTGATGGCCGTAAATTTGGCGCTCGACTCGATATGCAAATATTGGCCCCCGGCCGCGTGGCGCGCTCGTGACATTAACATGTACGCCACCCGCGAGGGGCCCTGACTTGAGTTGAAGGGCGCGAGTTAAAAAAGCAGCTTTGTGCTGAGCCCGTCGGGCCGCTGATCGAGTTTCTAAATCTACCTGTGCCCTACAGAGAGCTGATATGGAGCGCGCACGCAATTGACCGAGCGTCGACTTCGAGTGCAGCCCGCCGACTCCAGTTGGCGGCCGGCGAGGGGGCAAGCCAGCCTCGAGCCCGAGCGTGCCGCTGGGACTGAGCCCATCAACGCCTGGGCGGCTCTCAAATATCCGCCCGCTCGCGCCCACTAATTAGCATCGCTAATCCTTGGGGGATATTCAGCGTGTGTGTGTGTGTGTGTGTGTGTGTGTGTTCCAGCCGGCGCTATACGGACGCGCGTGCGGCCGGGTGTGACCTGAATTGGGTTACCTGTACGGGGGCGGCGGCGCCAGCTCAAAAGCGCCGAGGCGCCGGCCAGGTGCGCCCGACGCCGAGCGCGCCAGAGGCCAGATTGGTGCTTTGCTTGGACAAAATAAACTTGAGCCGTCGCCGGGCGGCCCGACTAAATCGACGTCCGCCTCCCACCGACGCCAGCCAAACGAGCGCCGGCCTGGGCGCGCACGCGGCCGCTCCCCAGGCGCCGATCCAGAGGCGTCGGGCTCTAGGCGCCAGTCGCTAGGCGCCGCCGGCGAGCGACTCAATCAATATTTTGGGCGCCTCTCAACTCTGCGGCCGTTCGTTCCGGTCGAGTGGATGTCGTGCGAGTCGAGTTGCGCCAGTCGCTAGACGTCGGCGCTCCTCCTCCTCGTCGTCTCGAGGCAAACTCATTTTTGGCCGGCCTCACGAGGCCAAAGCCAACGACAACAACGACCACGACGACCACGACCACCAATACGACCAGGAGATGGCCATGAAAACGAGGAAGTGCGCACGCCGAAAGGAAACAAGAAATCAATCAGTTTTCAAGTGGACCACTCGACCGGAAGTCGGCCTCGGCTCCAGTAGAGCGGCGCCCGCGGACGCCGGCGCTTGGCCTCGACGGGCGCGAGCGAGCGGCCGCCCGGTCAAGCGGCCACTCGGCAGATTGGCGACAGCATTAGCGCGCACGCAAATGGGCGCCTCAATGGTCGGCGGCGGCGCCCAAAGTGCAGACGTCGACGACGCGGCGCCGACGAGCGTCCCAGCGGACGGGCGCCGGCGCCGGTCAGCTCGTGAATGCAACACGGGCGCAGCCGGAGACTTATTTAATGGCGTCTGAGGGGTGCCGGCCGTCGTCAGCTCGGCCGGGGCGTCGATGTCATTGACAACGGTGACCAAATTGAATTTGGCCAGTGCGTGCCGAACACGCGCGCCTCGGCCGAGTCCAGTTCAGTCGAGTGGAGTCGGCCTCATATCGCCGCCGCCGCCGGCAACGGCCAGCTTAACTGGGGACTGGCGCCGGCGTCGGGGCGCAATTGTGGCGATCGGCGGCGGCGGCGACGCTGGACTGGCGCTCGACGCCAGATAAACAATAACTGGCCGGCGACAAAAGGAACTCGGCGGCTCGTGTGCACTACGTGACAAGCAAAGTAAAGCGCCGCCGTGCGGGCTCGCGGCTCAGTCGGCCGGGCGGCAAATTATCCGCTCGATCCGGTCGGCCGCATCGAGCGCCAGTCCGCAGGCGAGCGCCGACCAAGACCACGAGACAGATTGACGCCGTCTCGTTGGCGAGTCGCACGCCCGATGCCGGCCGCTCGACTCGCACTGGCGATCTCTGACGCATGTCTGCATGTCTGGCGCCACTCGGGCCGGCCGACAAGTCCGAGCAGTGGTGCCGATCAATTGTGCATGCGTAATGAGAGCTCGTTGCCGAGCTTCGAGTTTGTTTTGGGCTTGCCACCGAGTCGAGATCGTCTCCGTGGCCTGGCCTTGTCTCGGTCGTGCTTGTTGTCTCTCGAGCTTGGACTCGAGAGGAGCCGCCGATCAGCGAGATCAGCGTCGGTGGAAAACACTCGAGTTGTTTGCGGCCCACTTGGGGCGAGCCGCCCCCACCGCACACGACTGCCAGTTTATTGTGCGCGCGGCCGCAGACTCGAGGGCGCACTATTTTTGAGCACCGATCTCAAGCACCGCCGGGCGAGCCAGCGAGACAGCGAGCCAGCGCCGGCACTCAGTTGCGTCACTCGGCTTGCGTGCGCCATGAGGGCGGCCATGCTCGTGGTGCTCGTTTCCGCAATCGCCGAGCCAGAGTTTGGATTTTGGTCGCGCCAGACGCGCCTCGAGTGGCTACTCGAGGCGCGCGCGCGCGGAGGAAATGAGTGCTCCTCGATCTCCGGCCGCCTTCGTGGGCTCAACTCTGAGCCCGAGTGGCGCCACCAGCGTCGCTCGATCAATTAGGCAGCCGGGCGGGCGCCATCGCAGGCGCTTGAGTGGCGCCGGCGCGTGGAATTTGAAGCGAGCGAGCGGGCGCGCGACTTGCAAGCTAATTGATATATTCGCGCGCGCACGCGTCTGCGCCCAGCTAAACCTTTTTTTATCGATACGACGACGCCGACGACGACGACGACGACGCCGACGACGACGTTGAGGCTGGCGCCGAATTCCGGCGAGGCAATCAATTTGTAATATGTTACGGACTTGCCGGCGAGTCGTCTGCTGGAGGCCCGAGCGGCGAGGCCGTGGGCAGCCGGCACGCAAGAGCCACTCGTCGGATTGAATCTCAATCAAAGTTGGGGGCCGGCCCAAAGTCGGCACCAGCGCGGGCGCAAATTTCCATTATAAATTCTCGCCGTCTTGGGCACTGGCGACGCGAGCGCGCCAATGAATTTGCAGTCCCACGAGAGCGCTCGGCACATAGAGACTGAGCGGGCCTCAGCTCGCCGGAGTGAGAGCGCGAGCGTGAGAGCGGAGAGAAGAGAGACGAGAGACGAGAGAAGAGGCTGACGGATATCAAGATTGATTGCGAGCGCGGCCAGGGGCTGGGCGCGCGGGCCGAGACGATGAATCTATGCAGCCGCCTCTCGCGTCACTCACTTACTCTCTCATCCATCACACGGCCGCGTGGGCGAGCGTGTCGGCGCGCCTGTGCTTACCTTTGAACGAGACGTTGAGCAAGTATTTTGTGTAGAAGTCGCCGCCTGGAAATTGTGTGGGGGGAATCGATTAAGTCGAGCGATCGGCATGACTGTTAGCTGTCAGTCTGTCTATCTGAGTGTCTGTCTGTCTGTCTGTCCGCCCGCCCGTCCGTCCGTCCGTCCGACCGACGGTAGTGCTACGATGCGGGCAGGCGCGCAGTTGATTAAATCGTTTGTGTCTGAGTGTGTGCACGCCTGGTGACGCAATCACGCCGCCGGCGTCGCACGCAAGCTGGCGCCCGCACTGCGTGGGTCGTCGCACGAACCGGAAGTAGACTCACCGTTCAGCTCCTTGAGCGCCTCGCACACGACGCCCGGCTGGCCGCCGCACAGGTGCGACCAGGCCTGATGGAGGGCGTGGGCCATGGCGTAGACGGCGTCCACCACGAACTGGACCTTCTGCTCCTGGCGGTAGCCATTGGACTCGCTAATGCGCAAATTGGGCGAACAGAACTGCTTCACGTTGGCCGCCGCCGCCGCCTCGGCCTCGTCGGCGCTGGCCGCGCTCAGCTCGAAGCTGGCCCGGCGTCTCGGGCGCCGCGACACCGCCGAGCCCCGGCCGCACGCGCCACTTGTTGTTGTGGCGTTGGCGGGGGCGTTGGCGAGAGCGTTGGCAGGGGCGTTGGCAGGGGCGTTGGCAGGGGCGTGGCCGTCTGGGGAGGCGGGCGCGCCACACGAGAGCGAGCGGCGCCGGCGCGCCGCCGAGTCGCGGTCGGCGTCGGTCTCGTCGGCGTCGGCGTTGTCTAGCGTCGCCGCGTCGTCGGCGTCGGGCTGGCTCATCGAGGACAGTGACGACCAGGCCGACGACGATGACGAGCTCAGTGACGACGAGCCCGAGGCGGCACTCGGCGAGCCCGCCGACTGGGCGCGCCGCCGGGCCGCCGCGTACGAGGCGCCGGGCGCGCCCGAGGCGAGCCGCTGCTGCTGCAACAGATTCGCCTGCAGCTGACAGTCGAACCACTCCTGCCAGTACTCGCTGAACCAGGGGTTGCGCGCGTTGCCCCAGGGCGTCAGGGCGCGCATGTACTGGTCGAAGCCCGGGATGGCCTTGGCCTGGAGCTCGACCGTGATGGCGCCCCAAGCGACCTCCTCCACGCCCTCCACGAGCTTCTGGTGGGTGCCCCAGCCGTCGGCGGCCACCCAGGCGAAGTGGTGGACCAGCTGGGCCCTCTTGACGGCCATCAGCAGCTCGCGCGTGTCCTCGGCGCGCGTGAACAGCACCACGCCGGTGGCGTTGCGCTTGAAGAGGTTGCCCACGATGAGGTCGTAGGAGCTGTCGCCGATGGTGGGCGAGATCTTCTCGTGGGTGGCGATGCAGATGCGCCGGTTTGCCGCCTGCTTCACGAACTCCTTCGAGCCCGAGTCGCCGTAGAGGCCCTCGCTCGACACCAGCGACACATAGGACCAGCCGAGCTTGTTGACGATGTCGGCGATGGCGCGCGCCTGGAACATGTCCGAGGGCACCGTGCGCGCGAACAGGTCGTAGAGCGTCTTGTCCGAGAGCGCCGTGCCCGTGCTGGCATAGCTCACCTGTTGTTTGGCGTGTTGGACGTTGGTGGGCGTTAGTGGGCGCTTATGAGAACCAGAGTGCAAGCGCGTTGTTGTGGGCGCCGGTTGGTGGCGACAGTCGTCGTCGGCGCCGTCGAGTTGGCTGCGCTAATATTGATTTATGTGCACCGCGCTAAAGTTATCACGTCAACGGGAACCGCTTTAGCTCCGCCGACTCGCATGCCTCCGAGGCTTAGAAACAGCGCGCCAGCGCATTAGGCCTTCTAGTGCCAGGGCTCGCTCAGCTCGTCTCGCGCCAGTCCCGTTACATTAAACGGTGGCTCGTACCTGGCTGACGTCGAATAGCCGGGGAATAGCTCCGCTCCGAGTCGCCGCTTTGTCGAGCGTTAAAGTGTGCGCGCAAGCCCGTCCGCTCGGCGGCCCCGATGTCGCAAGCACGCACGCAAGCACGCACGCACGCAGACACGAACCCAGTCGCTCGCGCGCACACTGACGCCCGGCCGCAATCTGGCCGCCTCGACAGCGCGCGGCCCTCCTGAATACGCCCCTATGCGCACCCCTAGGACCATTAGAGTGGGGGCTTTTGTTCCAGCGGCGAACAAGTGAGACGGGCCAGCGGCGTGAATTTGCGAGAGCTCGTCGGCGGCGAGGCGATAAAAATGCCGCCGACGCGTCGAGCGCAAAAGTCGCCGGCCGCTCTGACGGCCATGTCCATTGAATCGATGTGGGCGATATGTATGCAAATGCGCGCCCCTCTCCAAAGCTCAGAGTCGTTCTCGACTAGAACGACGACGACGTCGATGAGGCGCTGGCATGGGGGCGGCGGTGGCCATTGTTTAGTGCGCGCGCTCGGCCTAAGTCGCACACTTGGAAAGCTCTAAATTGATTTGCGTCTCGACTGGCGACGGGCGCGCCGACGATGACCGCCGACGCAAGTCGATTGGCGCTCCGAGCGCCGCCCACGCGCGCCGATCATGAGGGCGGCCGCACAAAATTAGCTGCCAGACGAGGCGCCGGCGGCAAATTGAGCGGTGGCGTTTATAAATGGTGGCGATTGCAATGAGCGCCACTCGCGCCCAGCCACTCGGAACGGGCGCGCATGGAATCGCGCGCGGCGCCGGCCGCTCACTGGCACTGCTGCTCGCTGGTTGGCCCGCTCATTAGTGGGTCGCCGAGATCGAGCGATGCCGACTCGAGCTGGCCAGCCAACTGGCCAACTGAAGCGCTCGCGGTCACTCAGGCGCACTGTTTATGTGATGGCCGGCGAGCCGAGTCGAGCGAGTGGCTCGGATCGGAGGCCGCCAGAGCGGCCTGTTTGCATAATGCGCGGCGCCACATCAAGAGGCCGCCCACGCGGGCCGGCGGTATTGTTCGTGCGCGCGGGCGCTGACAAATAAACACATCCGAGCGCTTGGCGAGCTTTCTGACACTCGCTCGTAGGCGTCTCTCTTTGAACAGTGGCGGCTTCGGCTCTGTTCTGTCTGACCTCCTGCACCTCACACTCACAACAAAGGCGCAGATTAGCGCCATCTCGCTCGAGTCGGCGGCTGGCGTGCGTCTGGAGACCGTCTGATAAGCCGGAACTCAAGCCGCTGAATGGCGTCGATCAGCGGGATCTGCAATCAAAAGTCGCACCAGAGGCAAGATCGACATCAACAACGACAAAAAACAACAACAACGACGACAACGAACGACACTGGCGCTTACCTGTGGAATGCGAAAGAGTCGCAACAAATTGGCCACTTGCAGGGACACCTCCGAGTAGGAGCCGCCGATGACGCCGGCGATCATTTTGCTGCCATACTTTGGGCGTGGCGTCGACTTGTCCTTGCACTCGAACGCCGACGACTCGACCGTGTTGATGGAGGCGCGAATGAACTCGAGCGACTGGTTGAGCGCATAGGTGGACGAGGAGCACGAGTCGAGCAGGATGGCGCCCAGCCGAATGTCGGGCAGGAGGCGCGCGTCCTCGTTGATGCGGTCGAGCGCGTAGAGCATCGCCTCGAGCCGCTGTATTCCTCTATCACGATTGATTTGGCCACACTCGACCTTGGTTCCTGCGAGATGGGCGCGATGGGCGCGATGGGCACGATGGGCGCCATGAGCGAGATGGGCCAGATAGGCGTTTGGAGCCAGGCGAGATGCGGGTAGAGGGGGTTAGTTTTGAGTTGCGACTCCTCTCGAGCGTACAGTTGAAACTTTTTTGCAAACACCAACACCCGCGCCACTCACACTCTTACACTCACACGCCCATATATCACAGGTACTCTGGCCAGGTGTGCGCTTGCGAGTCCGCGCCCTGTGCACTGGCACGACACCGGACTCATTTGAACGCGCGCCCTCGTCACAATGTCGCCCAAGACTTTTGCGGGCACCTAGGGGCGCTCGTGGTCAGGGCCCACTAGGCCAGCCACTGGACAGCGACGAAGACTTGGACGAGCGCGATGAGGGGCGCGATCACGATCTCGCCCGCCAGTGAGTAGTGGCGCAACTCATCAGTGAGCGGGCGGGCGGGCGGGCGGGCCGGCGAGGTTGCGCAGGTTGCGCAGATAGGCGGCGACGGCGACGACGGCGGCCCATCGCTCATTCATATTCGACTCTCGCCACTAAATTGTCCCCGGCGCGGGCTCGCTTCACTTGCACGAGCGGCCGGGCGTCGTGGCCAAAGTTATTATTTGGACGAGCAGCCGGCCGCCAGCCGCACACGACCTGGCGAGCTGTCGCCACTCGCGAGGCTCTCTCGTAGATGAATGGATGCAACAGCCGCGCGTCGCTCGCCTGATTGCATCCATTACGTAAGCCCCGGCGACGTCGGCGTGGCCAGTGAATCGACAAGAAAAATTCACTCGTCCAGTGGGGCGCGCAAAGTGTGTCTGCGGGGCGTGGAGGTGAGTGGCGCCGGGCGAGTGGCGACGGGCGTGTGGCGCCTGGCCAGCGCTCGCCTCGTGCGCCTCGCCAGCGTCGCCGCCGAGATTCGCGCGCGCCCACTGTCACATGCACACAGTTAGTATTCAACTCTGTCGGCGGCCCGGCGCCCAGGTGATGATGAACGCACGCGCGGGCCCACAAATCAGGTGAGCGGAAAAATGGAGGCCATTTTATTATTTTATCTTATTGGAATTCGACGCACACGCGTTCGCCGGCACGCACGAGCGCCCCCGCGCTCGCTCCAGGTGAACTCCCGCCAGCTCATCAGCGGAAGCGGCGGTCTGGCTGGGGCGGCGGCGGCGGGGGCGGCGGAGGCGGCGGAGGCGGCGGAGACGACGGGCAGGGGCGTGCGTCTAGACGACGGCCAGCGTTGCGGCCGAGTGTCTTCGAGCGACGTCAACGCGGCCCACATAAAGCGGCCGTGGCGCACACAAAGGCGCCCTGATTTCGAGCCGAAGCGGCGCCCAATTCATCGACTCGGCGGCTGGCCGCGATCTCTGTGTCCGGCCGGGCGCGCGCTCATCACGCCGCTTCCTCATCAATCAGGCGGCCACACGATGCGAACCGAGGCGATGCGAGCCGATGCGAGGCGACTCGGCTCAAGTCGCTGGCGCACAACAATCCCGTGCGGGGGCGCCCGCCAACTCGGCGCCCTCTAATTGCGACCGCAGCTGGCCGCTGGCCGCGCCACCAGCGCCGCCACGGCCGAGCCCAAATGACGCACTTTAGAGGGCAGCACGAGCGGAGGTTCGCATGTCGCAGACGGAGCCTAAAAAGCAGCTCGGCGCCGCCGCTCGTGCATCGATTAATTAGGGCCGCGAACGACAGTCATGGAACCAAGTGAGCGAAATGGACTAATTGAACGAAGTGTCGCAAGGGATCGCGCGCCTGCGTTGCGCTGGGCCGCCTAGCGACTTTCGCGGACGGGCCGCGCGGCGCGCGCAACTGTGCCGGTCACTGCGCTCGACGGCCATCGAGCGAGCTGACGCTTTCATGAATTGTCCGGCTGGCCGGCCGAGTCGATATATTATTTCTCCATGGAGTTGAGGCGGTGCGAGCGGCGCGACAGACTGGCAGCCGGCGAGCAGTCTGTCGAGCGTCAAAATCAATTCGGCGCCTCGAGCGAACGTCGGCCTCGTCGCGACCGAAGCTTCAGTCGCGGTCTCGGGCATTTGTGTGCTCGTTGTCGACTGAGCTGCGGCGAGCTGAGCTGAGCCGAGCTGAGCCCAGCCAAATCGAGTCGAGTCGAGTTGCGCCGACTCGACTCGCCAGAGCAAGAAGTCGATCGAGTCGACCCAATGGTGGCTCAAGAAAGCGCACAAATAAGCAGAATTTGCGCGGCCGCCTCGCGCGATCGCCAGCCGAGCGCGAACGCAAACAGGCGCCTGACTTATGGAGTTGGCGTGGGCGCCGCGGGCGCGAGTTTATGGAAAAAATTGGCGCCCAAGCGGTGGGGATGCGGGCGAAAAAACAATTGGCTTCATTAGAATTGTTGCAAGTGCGACAGGCAAATCCTGACTCCGATGTGGGCGGCCAGCTTTGAAACTGAACGACCGCTCGGCTCACACACAAACAAAGCGACGGCGAGGCCAGAGGCGTTGGCGTAAACTTAGTTGCAGACGAGGCAGTGCTGTCGTCTGCGTTTAGTCGGGGCGAACTCGAGCGCCAACCAGAAGAGGAACTCGAGTGCGAATGGGAACGCAAGCCGGGGAACAAATTATTCGCGATCGCGACAGCGAAATCGATCATGTCCAGGGCTGCAGATGAGTTGCATTTGCATGGCGAGCGCCGCCACGAGCTCGCTTTAGGGCCCACGCGCACCCCCGCCGAGGCTCACCTCAGGCTCGCTAGTCGAGTCGAGTCGAGGGGGCGCGCTCTTCGAGTCGACACTCGAGCCGAATCCGACTTTTTCGTTGAGACGAGACCGAAAAGTCGAGTCCAATCTCGACTCGCTGGTCTCGAATGAGGCCGACGACGACGACGACGACGACGTCGACGAAATTGAGGCGCCGTATCAAGAAGCTCGGGAGAGTGGTCGACAAGGCGGCCAACATAAAACACGAGTTTAAAAATAAATAACGCCCGCCCACTCGACGGGCCGCCCGACCCAAATGGGCCACTCGAGCGGCTCGGTGGCATTTGGGCCGAGCGTGAGCGAGCGTCTTGCCGATACCGATCTCACGCAGAAGATGTCGCCCGCTAGCGCGCTCCTCCAGGTCGAGCTCTCTAGTGCCAGCGCCGCCGCACGCCCGCGCCGCACGCGCCCACTTTCAATTTCACAAACGCCCGACGCATGCGTCCCCACTTCCGGTGTGATGCCTGAGTGGCTTCCCCGTACAACTCGACTCGGGTGGCCGGCGAGCAAGCCAGAGAGCGGGGCGGCGGCCATATTTATATCCACTGGCGCTGGCAACTCGCCGAGTGCGCCGCCAGCGTTTCAATGAGATCTCGGCCGAGGAGCCGCGTGGGTGGGCCGAGCTGACCCGAAGGTCGACTGACTGGGACCAGAGTGCGCAAGCGACGCGAGTGGGCGGGCCGGTCGAGATCACGAGCATCGATCGGCGGCGGCGGCGGCGGCGAGGCGGGCGCTGGACAGGCGGCAAATGAACTCGAGTCGCGCCGTGAGCTTGCGTGCGGGCGGGCGGGCGGGCGGGCGACCAGACGAGCAGGTCGAGGCCGGGCGAACAAAAAAGAGAGCGAGATTGTCATCTCAAGATCAGGCCGCCGATCTAAATAGGCAAGTGCCGGCCCGGGGCGAGCGCCGCCCTCTCGTCGCCGTCGTCGTCGTCGTCGTCGTCGTCGTCGTCGTGGTGGGTGTCGTCGTCGTTGTTCTTGTTGCCGTCCATTGTCTTGAGCGGACGCCAGCGGCGTCCAACAATAATACAATTGGCGCAACGCGCGGGCGCAATTCATTGCACGCCCGCGCTGATGCAATAAGCCGCACAAGCGCCGCGCCCCTATGCACCCGTGCGCCCCTAGGTCCGCGCTGGGGCCGGAAGTGGGAAAGATGAAAAATTTGCACACCGACTGGGCGGCAGATGTCGCAGAGGCTCGGGCACGGTCGCGGCCGCAAGAAGGAGCGCGCGCCGATGGGTGTGAACGGCGGAAGACAAAGGCAAATGCGAGCAAGAACAAGAGGTGGGCGTGCAAATCTGGCCTCCCTTCTTCTCGTTCGTTGTGTTTGTTCTGTTTGCTCGTCTGTTCGCGCGCTCGAGGGATGCCAAAGTGGGCGGCCGCCAGCGCCGAGCTGGCGTTTGTTCTCGAGCACCGATGCGAGCGCGCTCGTTTGGCCGCTCGGCCGTCTGCTCGTTTGGCCGCTTTGTTTGTTTGTTGATCTTTTCCGGCCCACAGCGCCGCACTGGCTCGCCTCTGCTCGACTCGACTCGACTCGACTCGGCTCGGCTCGGCTCGCAATGCAAACTGGCAGCCGACGCCGCGCCCCCGCCGAGGGCGCCGATGAATAGTTTTCACTCGAGCGCAAGGCTAGGCGCATTCCTTGGAGCTTGTCGTCTTTGTCGGCCGACGCTGTCGGCGTGCTGGTCGCGGGCGCTAAGAGGAGCTCTAAGAGCGCGCCCAACGCTATGGGGCGATAATGAATTCAAGGCGCGGATTTGTCGGGCCGTCGATAGCGCCGCCGAACTCGACGCCTCGGCGGCCGACTCGCTGACGAGCCAATCAATTAATTCATGACCAACCAAGTCGGCCGGCTCCACAATTGGCGCCCGCTGACTGGCGGCGGCCTCGGGGCGCCGCCAATGGGCGGGCGCGCGCTCGCGGCCGACCAGCCGCCGTGCAGCCGAAACAAAATCCCTGTCGACGACCGCGCTGGCTAATGATTGATCGCTCGATGTCATCCGCCGCCGAGCGCCTCAAGCTCGAGCGAGCCGCGCTGATGGGCCCGCCGCACGCGCGCTGATGATGATGAAGTCGCGCCCGGCGCCCGCATACCTGCGCCGGCCACTCGTGCGAAGCGCCGCGCAGCTATGCGCCGCCAGACAGTCGAGCGGCATCGGCACGCGTTTGCCGGCCTGCACGCCCCAAATTGGCCACCGCTCTGCGCGCCCACTCGGACCAGCCTGGTCGCAAATTGGCCCGCTCCCGGCGGCGGCCCGGCGGCAATGCCGCGCGCCAGCTGAGCGATGCTTTATTGTAAATTCCGACACGCAGGGCCGCAGCGGCTCGCCGAGTGACGTCACCATCGGCGTGGGCGTGGGCGTCGCCAACTGGGCGGCCTGTCAGCGCGGCGCCCACGACAATTGAGTGACAAATTGGATTTGTTCGCGGCCGGCGCTCAGCGGCGCCAGCCTCGAGTTGGCGCTCTCGCGGTCGGCGCCTCGATGGGCCGCTCTCGAGATCGGGCGGGCCGCCGACTCGGGACGTCGCCGCGACGACCAAGAGCGGAGCCAAAGTTGGCGCCGGCCACCACCGCCGACCGGGATTCAATTTGCGGCCAATTACCTGGCCGACGAGTGCGTGGGCGAGGCGGCCTCGTGTGGCTCGTACCCGTCGTGGGCCTCGTGCTGGGCGCTCTCGGCTCCGCTTGAGTCGGCTCGACTCTTGCGCGCCAGCTTAGTGAACGCGAGCGAGGGCGCCACATCTGCGCGACGACCCGACGACGACGACGACGACGACAACTTCGCTCGAAAATTCGCCGCCTCGACGCCCTCGCAACCGCCAGACTCGGAGGAAGAGAGCGAGCGCCGATCAATTTGGGCTCCCGGCGACTCGCGAGTTTGTATGGCAGCCGCTCCAAGCGGCCCGCCAAGACCGCCAGACAAACTCGCGGCCGCCCAGGTAAACGCTCGCCAGCCGCGCCAAATCATCGGGCGCCCATTTGGCGCCTCGCCTCGGCTGGCGAGCTTCCGGCGCTCGAGCGAGGCGCGCCCCGCAGAGCGCGCGCCAGGCAATGCACCTGGCGCTTTGCATTGGTCCCGGCGCGCTCAACTCGGGCTGACTCAATTAGCGAGCGGGGCAATTTGTTGGGGCCAGAAGTGAGCGGCCACACGTAGACGCTGTCCATTTATCTCGTCGCCTCGAGACGCCCGACGCACCAAGTCAATGAAGACGACGACGACGACGACCCGAAACGGCGAATAAGTCGCCCACGACGACGACGGCGGCGCAAAGTCTGCGCCGGCTCGCGTGTTACTTATCATTGGCGCGCGTGTCTCTGGGCTCTAGCAGCGATTCGGAGGCGCGCGCGGCGGCCACTCTATTAATATACTCACTTTTGTGTTATCATTGCACGCCGAGCCCGCTAGATATCGCCGGGCCGGCCGCGCTCGGTTTGTATGCACAAACACGAGAGCTCGAGAGTAATAACAAACTAATTTGTGGCCCTCGAGTCGTGTGGACGCGCCGCAAACGAGCGACTGGTGAGCCAACTTGTTAGCGATTGACTCGACTCGAGTTGGCGCGCGCCCACACGTCGAGCTGGAGCTGGGCGACCTCAATGGGCTCGCCGGCGACTGTCGACTAACACGACGATGACCACGACGAGTGCCAACAAAGTCGCCGACGGGCGAGCGGCAATAAAGTCGCAACCCGACGGCCGGCGACAAATCTGCGCCCTTTCAATGGCTTTGTTTGCGTACGACAACGCCGCCGCCGCCGTCGCTGCCGAGACGACTCGAGCTCGCGCTTGCACAAACAACAAATTGGCGCCTCTAGTTGTCGGCCGTGGCGCCGGCGGCCATCCGCAGCGAGCAGACGTCGCGAGTGCGCACGAGCGCCTAGCGCCGTCCGCACGCACTAATCCGGCGCTGCCCTTTACAAAACTAAATGGTCGGCTGAGGCGCGCCCAGTGACCAGCCGACCAGTGGTGGGCGCCAACTAAGCCGCTCGGCCTGCTCTGCTTTGTTTCGGCTGTCCGCGGCCCCCGGGCGCTGATAAACTCGGCCGGAGGCGCGGCCAGAGATGGCGAGCCTGCGCCTCTGTCGCCGCTCACTTGATTGAGTAGAAGATAATTGGCAACGCTCGCTATGCTCCGGCGGGCGGTGTGGATTTTCGAGCGGCCGCGAGCCGGCCCATGTGGCGGTCGGACTCGCGACGCGACTTGAGGTGAGTGCGCCCGCAAGCCGGGTGTCGATTACACCGATTTGTCGCCACCGCAGGCGGCCAGTTTGTTTGTGTCCGCCAAATATTGGCGCCCGCGCGGAACTCGCGGCCGCACCCCACACCACACCATCCGCGCTCTCCACATCCTCCACGCACACACTCCCGCTGGAGCCAGCCGTGCCGGAAGTCGCCCATCGACTTCCGGCTGTGCCGAGCAAACAGTCTCTCGAGTCGGCGGCTTGCGAGCGCGGGCGCGGCCCGAGATGTGATTAACGGAAGAGAAAAGAGCGAGGGAGAGCGACGGAAACTCGAGCAAGCGGCGGCCCGGAAGCGAGCGCCAAATCTGGGCGCCAGCGGCCGACTTGTGGGCGCCGAGTGACATTTTCAGTAATCTGATACATTGATTGAACAAGTCGACTCGCATTATCTCGCGCGCTCGCTCGGCCGGCCCGCCGGCTGCCCGCATCACTTCCGCTCGCGCGCGGGCGCCTCTTCTTATCTCGCGGGCGCTGCAACTGGACGCTGGCCGGCGGCGCCGGGCCAGACCGTCGGGCGCCAGCGAGCGAGCGGCCGAGCGAGCCGTCGGCGTCAGCGAGCGCGACGACGAGCGCCATAGCGCCGGCGGGCCATCGTCATATTGCGTGCCGCGCGCGCGCTATTTGTCCGGATCGATTATGTGAATCGCGGACCGCGGCGCGGCGGCGGCGATGACGGCGGGAAGCCGCGCGCAATTGCGCCGCCCACACGACAACGACGACGACGTACGGCGGCATTTGTGCGCCCCCTCGCCGGCGATTGAGTGCGCCGCGAATTGTTCGCTAGAGCGCGATAATCTTCCGCTTGACCACCGCCGGCCGCAGAATATTGAGCGCGTGCGGCGCGTGTCTCGCGCGAGTCCGCCGCCAGTGGGGCGCAATATTCAAATCGCCGTCTGGCACGAGCCGCGCCGATGAGCTACCTGGGCGCCCGGTGGGCCGCGTGCCCGGCGGCGCCATAACTCATCGCGCATCGGAATGCGGCGGCGGCGTCGTCGTCGTCGTCGTCGTCGGCCAATGATTGATATCGCACTGGCGCCAGGTGAGTTGTTGCCAACAACTCTGCGGCCTGGGCTGCGGTCTCGACGGCGACGGTCGCGATCGCGTCGACCGCCATGACGACGCGCGCACATGTGGCCGCCGAGCCGATGCACAGCCGGGGCGGGCGGCCAGGGCGCAGGTGCGCAGCTGCGCAGGCGTGCCCTTCGCCGCCGGCCGGCCCACTCGAGGGGCGCCAATTACGCGCCGCTCGAGTGGCCTCTTAGGCGCCGCCCTGTCGCCCTGTCGTCCTGTCGTCTGGCAACAAGTGGCGGGGGCGGCGCGGTGCGTCAGCTGCTGGCCCAGCGCGGGGCCCGGGCGCGTCACGGGCGCAAGTGGCAGCTCGGGCGGAACCAATCAAAAGGGGCGGGCAGAGTGCGAGCGCAAGCGCAGGCGCCAACTCGAGCGCCCAATGGACTGCGATGAAGATGAGATGCGATGGGCGCAATCTGGCGCAAGTGCCCGACGGGCGCACAGCTCTGCCCGAGCGCGCGCAAATCGTGGCGACAGCGCGAGCTCCAGGCGCCCGGTCTCACCTGTGCGCCCGGCCGAGTTTGTTTGCGAGCGAGTGCGGCGCATTTAATGAAGCACAGACCTCCTCCTGTCTCACGCGATCATTTTGCGCCACTGACTCCGAGGCGCGCTTGAGGGCGCGCTCGCCAGTCACTGAGTGCCAGTGATGGTGACGCAATAAAGAGAGGCCCCCCATCAGCGGACGCCCGCCAGCGCACTTGTCACTCGTTAGCATAGCTGACGAGTCGTCGTCGTCGGGGGCGCGCGCGCCTCGACGCGCTTGCGCACGATGTGAGCGCCGGGAGTGTGAACTTCCGGCGAGACAGGTCGAGGGCGCGGCGACGAGGACGTGGGCGTAGAGACGTTCGCAGAGCTCGCAGGCGCGGGGAACAGACGGAGGCGCCAAGAGGGGGACTCCTTCTGGACGGGCGCGCGCTCGCTGGCGTGCTCGCCGGCGCGTCGCAATTGGACAACAACAGCTTTTTGTTTGCGCTCAGTTATTGAGCGCCGCCTCAAGTCGGCCCAACTCAGTGGGCCGCCAGCTCCCGGCCGACACGCGACCGACCGACAGCTGGCGCCCGACTCGGCGCCGGATGGGCCGCCTTTTCTGCTTAGCTCAGTCGACACTCGACTCGCGCCCGTCGGCCAACAACACAACTGGCGTGCGGGTATTTATAGAGGCCGGCCAGCCGCTCGATGGCGTGCGGCGCGCGAGTGAGATGATTTGTGTGCGTGTGTGTGAGTTCGCTCGAAAGGCGCCCGCCGGTAGGCAAAGTCGTGCTCGCAGTCTTGAGGGCTCTTCGAGTTTGCTCTCATGCTCGCGCCACGAGCCGGCCGGCCTGCCTGCCTGGCTGCCTGCATTTAGATTGCGTCCAGAACAATGAGCTGGCCCGCGGCCAACGTTCACGGCGCTCGCTCGCCCCACCGGCCAGCACCCAGATTCGTATGGTTTGTGGAGGCCCAGTGGCCTCTTCGGCGGTCGCTCGCTCGCTCGCTCGACCAATCCACCCGCTGGCGCGACCTAAAAGAATCGCCAGCCTCCATGGAACCCCCGGATGCGCGCGAGTCCCAAGGTTGGGGCATCCATTCGAGTGCAAACTCGGCCCGGCCATGTGAAATTGTGCACAATCTCGAACGCTCACTCGGCGCCTCCGAGATGCCCTCCCCGGCTGGCCAGCAGCTAGCGGTGCGCTATGCGCACCGGAAGTGCGGGTCACACAATGCGCGGTGCGCACATATGAGCCACGTCGAGCGTGCATCGCGTGCGCGGAGCTGCCATTCATAACGCGAGGCGAACGAAGCGCCCGTCCGATGCCATCTCGAGGCGCTCAAAGTGGACGTCGGATTGATTTATTCCATCCACTTTGAGCGCGCGCTCGCAAACAAGCGCCGGGCGCGAGTCGAATTGCCCGCATCGCCACTGCTTCGTCACGGCCGCGGCCGCACACTCACACTGGTGGCAAGCAGACAATGTCAGACCAAATCGATGGCCGCAAAACGCTCGCCACTCGGATTGAGCCGTTCGATCGTCGACCAGAGTCACTTGCCACAAGTCGCCGACAGACTGGCGAGCTCGAGCTGACCAGTCGCCGGCGTCTGTCAGCAGTTCGGCCGCAGCAATTCGGCCGCAGCAGTCGGGCCGCAGTAGTCGGGAGGCAACTGTGGCCTCCACCTCGACGGCGCGGCCTCGTTACGATTCATTTGCGTGATAGATGGTGGCCGGTGGCCGGTATTTAACGCCCCTCCGGTCGGGCGGCGCTTGTATTTGCTTTGGTGCGCGCGATTTGCTCGAGGCGACTTTATCGAAAAGCTCGCGCACGAACAAACAGCGCCGGCCGCGGCTCGAGTTTCCATTCATATTCGCCTGGCTGGCCAGAACGAGTTGTCGAGTCACTGTAGAGCAGTGCGCTCGTCACTGCGGGCCGGCCGGCCGGCCAGCCAGACGAGAGAGCGACAACGAGCTTGCCAGCGGGAGATTACGCAAGAGGCGAGCGCCAGTAGTCAGTGGGCCGGACGCGTGTAACAAAAAGAGGCAGCTCGTCGTCGATAAGACGCGCGCGACAGGCACGACACAACGACCACCACGGCGACGCGCGGCTAATGTTGCGTCCAGCCCGCCGGCGCTTCCGGCGGACTCGACGGCGCGGGCGAGGATTGCGGGCCGGAAGTCAAATCTCGAATTGAGCGAAAAATAACTTGATCAATATGCGCAGCCGGGTGTGCTTGTGATGGATCGACGGCGGCGTGTCGGCGCGCGCGGCGGCTCAATTAGTGCGCGGCACACTTTTTTTTTTTTTCCTGCCATCAATTAGCTGATGATGGCGACGAAAATGCGAGCGTTGCCTCATCGTAAAACTGGAAGGCAGCACACTGAGAAATCTCGCCGCACTGACTTACCTTTCATGTGGATGGGAAAGAGGCCGCCGAGTAGGATATCACCGGGCAGCGTCACCTTGTCAGAGGTCTGGCTCAGGCGGTAGGCCATGTTGATTGCGTGTTGCTGGTGCTCACTGTGGCCATTGGCGGCCGTGCTCGTCGGACTCGCGGCGGGCCCCACGCCGCTCAAGGTCGCCGACGCCGAGCCGGCCACTGAATGCACTTGGTGGCGCTGCTGCTGGCGGCCAGCCGAGTCGGCGGGCTGCTCGCCGGCCGCCTGAGCGTCGACTTCCGCCGGGGCCGTTGAGGCGCTGGTGCGCTGTCGCCGCGGCCAGCAGCGCGTCCAAGATCGAGCCGCGCGGGCATGAGGCGCGGGCGGGCGCCGGCGCGATGAACAAATGATCACTCGGCTTGTCGTTGAGGCTGGCAACCGGCGGCGTTTGAGTGACGCCGACTGGGGCGTGGGCGGCGTGCTTCGCGCCACTGCGGGCGCCCACGCCGCCCAACGCGGGGCGCCGCGGACGACGACGACCGATGGCGCCACGATGAAATTCGGGCCCGTTGAACAACGACCAATGAGACGAACAACAACACCAACGACGACATCAGCGAAATGGCATTTGGACGCTGGATGTGGGCCGCCGACGACGGCCGGTCGCCGCCGCCGCCGCCGCCGCGTGTCTATCACGGGACGTCGGCGGCGCCCACATCGCGGCTCTTGCCGACTGGACTGTCGATGATGGACGAGCGGCGCCCAGCGCGCGGCCTATCCCGGCGCCAAATTGAAAGCGGCGGCGGCGTCGTCGCCGCTCGTGGGCGTCGTCCTGATTGTCGTCGGCGTCGTGGGCGGCGCAACGATAGCGACGGCGCGCCGCCAACTTGAGCTTGTGTGTTGCACAACCACTTGTTTCGTTCCACTCGATGGCGCGGCCCGCGGCTGCATCCATCTCAATCAATCTCTTGCCCGTCGTGGCCATCGTTGTCGTCGTGGTCGTCGTCGTGGTCGTCGTCGTCGTCGTCGTCGTCGTCGGCGGCGGCGGCGGCGGCGGCGTCATAGTTGGCGTCATCGTGGCCGTCGCCGACATGGCTGACGGCGATAGACACGGCGAGATTGAGACTGAGACCGAGCCGGAGGCCGACGCGCCCGCCGCCAAAGGACGCGTGGGCGCGCGCCGCCAACTTCGGGCCCCTGAGGCGGCCGGCGGCTCCGTTGTCGTTCTTTACGCCCCGGCGTTGGCCGCCCAAATCTGGACGCCTCACTCCGGAGGCTCAGCGCGCCCCGACGGCAGTGGCCTCTGGGTCTGCTCGTGGGCCTGATATGGCCGCGCGACTTGCACTCTTCGTTCTTCAGCACCTTGGTCTTGGCGGCGAATCTTCTCAGTGGCCTCGCTCTCACTTTCTTCTTTCGTCTCGCTTTCTCTCGCTATTGCTCTAGCTCCCGCTCGCCGAGACAAACTCGTCGTACATTTTGTCGTGTCGGGCTCGTAAAACACTGTAAATGTGCGCCGGCTCCGGATGTGTGAGTGTGTGACTGAGTGAATAACTGAGTGGGAGTATGTATTCTGGAGTATGTGTATGTGTGCGTGTGTGTGTGTGTGTGTGTGTTTGTGAGTGAGAGAGAGAGAGAGAGAGAGTGTCGTGTGACGGCCGTCAATCAAGCGCGATTACTGAAACGGGCCGCTGTGACGGCCACCACGGCTTACGACCACTCCGGCCGCCGAGTGTTTATGCGCGCGCCACTGCTCTTCCTCGTGCTCGTGTTCGTGCTCGTGACCCGGCCAAGGGCAGCCGGCGAGATGGGGGCGGCCCGCCAGACGGCGGGCGCCTGTTAGCTTGTTGCTCGCTCGCTGGCGCTCATTAGCGGTCGATCATGACAACTCTCCCAGACCGGGAGCCTCGACTAGCTTGACGGTGGTCGTGGTCGTGGTGGCGGTGGCGACGGCTTTGTCTTGGCGAGCTATTGGTTTCGTGTTCGAGTGGCCGACTTCTTGAGTCTGTTGGTCTGGCGGCCAGATCGCGGGCGCAACTGAGAGTCTCGAGACGGCCGATAAACAAACAATCGGTCACTCGAGCGGCGTATTCCTGGCGATAAGCTCGCGGGGGCCGCGTGCGCGCGCGCAGTCGTACGCACGGCCACTCGCTCGCTCGCTCGCTTGCTCGCACGCACGCACTCGGGCACGCGGCTAATAAGTGCGCGCGCTCACTGCGCGCTCGCAACAAGCTAACTGGGGCGCCTAGCTGCGTTCGCTAGCTCCGAGCGAGAGCGCGAGTGAGAGTGCGCGTGTGCGCTCGTAGTCGAGTGTGTCTTCTTGGCCGCAGAGCAGCGACTTAAAAGCGACCACGGCGACGACGCCGCCGCCGCCAACGCCAACGCCAACGCCGACGCCGACGACAACGCAGACGCTGCGCCGTTTGTTTGCGCACCGGCGCGCCCACCGGAGCCGCCACGCCGAGCCGGATGAACAGCGCCCGGCGCACAAACAAAGAAATTTTCGTTAATGACCACTAAATGAACTATCTGGTCGCCTTTTCGACTGGCTCGTGTCTGTGTCGGCGCGCGCTCGCTCGTTCGTTCGTGCTCGCGGCCACCTTCCCGGCGACCATGACCACGACGACTTTGGCTCGCCGCGTGGGCGCCCTGTACGCCAACGTCGGCCAACAAGGCTCACACGGGCACACAAACACACGGCGCGAGTGCGCCGGCCGGCCTGTCGGGCGGCGAGACAGTGGCCTCTCGCGGAAGTGCTCGACACGCGCCACCACCGGCGCGACCGAGGCCAAATGGTGACCGCTCACTCGCGGACCCGCCCGTTTGCTCATTCATTCAGGCCGCCGGTCTCGCTGACTCGAGGCCGCTCGGCGCGCTCGCGGGGCCACAAATAATTATCTCGCAGTCGCCGCGCGACGATGGGCGCACGACCGCAAATTCAGCGCTCGCCCCGCCGGCCCGGCGCCCGTTTAACTCCTCGCGCCCACTTAAACAGCGCCCGCGCGCCCCACTCGCTGGCTGCCGAGGGCGCAAACTAACTGCTCCATTGTCTTGGCGGCGCTCATTTGTTCGTCCCCCAGCCCGTCCGTTGCTTCGTACGTACGCCCGTTCGTTCGTTCGTTCGTTCGTTCATTCGTTTGTTGGTTCAGTCGCGTTTTTTCGCACGCCTACCCGCTCGCTTGCAACTTATTTGCCGAGTTTAGTTGAGCCCCCCACTAATAGGCGCCGCCCGCCCGCGCGGCCGCCAACACGCGCGCACCTGAGCTGGAGGCCAACTAGTGCATCCGAGGCCCTCCCGAGCCACTCTCCTCTCCTGCGACGTCCACGACTCGTCGCCTTCTCACTACAGTCGAGTTGCGCTCTGCACGCAACTCCTGTCCGCCCCCACACGACGAGCTCGTGTGGGCTCGCGTCGCCGACAGTTCGGGCCGAGCGTTGGCGCGCCTACGTCAGGGCAGCGCCTCGCTCACGGACGCGAGGGGCCCGCAGCGCGCGCGCGAGTCGACGCAACAATCGGCCAATCGGTCGGGCCGCCTCTCAGTGTCTCGTCGTGTGGTGTGTAGAACTGACAGGGCCCACTTGGCCCTCGTTTGTCTTGTCTCTGAGCTCTTTGTGTATGCGTTCGCGTGTGGCCAGGTTTGTGTGTTTGTGTTTGCACGAAACTCAAAAATGTGCCGCCGACATATCGCCTCGAGGATCGATCCCGAAGTGCAGCCCACGCCCACCGCCGCAACAGTCAGCTCGTTTGCCCGTCCGCTCGTTCGCCCTCTGCTCGGCCCACCTCTACACGACGATCGGGCACACCTCGCTGGCTCTCGGGTGCGCGAACATGTGATCGGCGCCGCCGCCGCCGCCGCCGCCGCCACCGCAGAGGTGGCCAATGTCGCCGCCAAAGAGTTGCTAGCGGCGCACTCGCTAGCGCGCTAGGCACCCTGGTGGCTCTTGAGCACTGCGAGTGTGCCCCACACAGGCG
>SNVD02007438.1:0-29246 GCA_013180625.2 Boswellia sacra
AATTAGAAAAACTCATGTTATTATATAGTCCACTTAAGTGATTCGTTTTATGCACACATTTTCATTGTTATCTTCATTAGATAAATAAAGTGATTTTCAATCATAGTAGTTGTACATTCATATGAAGAAAGAGGGAGGAGAATAGAATTACAATTCCTTTTAAAACATGAGGGATAAGGGAGAGGATTACACTGTTCTTCAACAATAAAAATAAATTACTTCTAGCGCTTCATATATCTCATTCATTCATTCATACAATTAAAGCATTCAATAATAGAAAGTATATTCATGCATATCAAATCAATCAATTCGAGACTCGATAAATAGTGAATTCCTCACTATCATATGTGAGTCTATTCAATGCTCATCAAGTCACTACACATACATTCATACATTCAATTATTATTATTATAAGTAATTGTCATTCACCATCAATGTGAGTCCATCATCACTTCATGGCATCGTGCAATTATACTTCAAAACATGGCTGTTAGCCCTAAGCCTACATGATAATTTTGATGATAACAATACACATTGATTCATTGAGATTTACTAACATGTTTATTTATGTGCAAGAGTAATATCATTGAAATAATTGTAAAAACAAGAAAAGGCTTATTAAAATGAAGTGTTGAAGCTAAGGAGAAGACTATATGTTAAAGGCACCAAAGTTTAAGAACAAGGTTTGATTTAAGGAATGTGACACATGAGTAATGTTAAATCAATTGGTCATATATTTCTCTACAAATATCCAAATCACTTGATTCTTATGGCATTGGAAAGCTGACTTAATAAGGCACATTTCATATGTTTTGAATAATTCAAATTTCAAATGAAAGACTGACATAATTGACATACAATTTGATGGACTGACATAAGGAAGAAAAATCAACTCACATGAGCACCGAATGGTGTTTTGGCCATATCTTGAGATAGAGATATTCAAATTCCTTGATTCTTAATGTTTTGGAAAGATTATTCAAATATGCAGATCTTTTATGTTTTGAAGAAATTCAAATTTCAAACGGAATGCTGACAGAATTATCATTCAATTCGGTGGACTGACACAAGGAAGAAAAATCAAGTCACATGAGCACTGAATGGTGTTTTGGCCATATCTTGAGCTACAGATATCCAAATGACTTGATTCTTGATGAATTGGAAAGCTTATTCAAGTTTGCAGATCTTTTATGTTTTTCAGATTTTCTAATTTCAAACAGAACATTGAAAAAAATGGCAGACAAAATTACAGTTTTTATGGTGGGTAGAAAATTTGTAGTTGGTGTCTTCATTTGATTAAGTTCATCCCATTTGCCTATAAAAGGAGCCCTTTTCCCATGCATTCAGCAACAAAGAGCAAGAAGAAGAGAAGAATCTATCAAGCAAAAAAAAAAAAAAACAAAAGAAATATCAAGTCTAGAGAGCTTTTATATTCTTTATCTACTCTTTGAAGAGAGTTGTACTTTTGTTGTAAAAATTTTCTTTGTTTTTGTATTGTGGTGATAGTGAGATCTTCTTGTAAAGGATAAAAGTTATCCTTGAGAGAACTCTTTCCTTGGTGAGATTGTTCATCAAGAAGAACTCTTGGTGTGTTGTTATCAAGGGTGAAGGAAGTTGTCTTGGTGAGGTTGTTCATCAAGAAGAACTCTTGGTGTGGTGTTATCAATCAAGGGTTGAAGGAAGTTACCCTGGTGAGGTTGTTCATCAAGAAGAACTCTTGGTGTGGTGTTATCAAGGGTTGAAGGAAGTTGCCTTGGTGAGGTTGTTCATCAAGAACTCTTGGTGTGGTGTTATCAAGAGTTGAAGGAAGTTACCTTGGTGAGGTTGTTCATCAAGAAGAACTCTTGGTGTGGTGTTATCAAGAGTTGGAAGAAAAAGTCTTGGTGAGGTTGTTCATCAAGCAAATTGTAAAGATTTCTACAACTTAGTGGAAAGCTTAGCTCGTGGAGCTAGGAGCCCGTGGACGTAGGCAAGGTTTGCCGAACCACGTAAATTGAGTTTGCACTCTCTCTATCCCTTTCCTCTTTACATTTACGTGCACTTGTGATTGTTCATCATTATTATTCTTTTGATTGCATCTTTGATAAATTCTAATTTCATCTTCTTCACCTTTATTCTCAAAGAAAGAGTGAACTAATTTTGATCTTTCAAGAAAAGTTTTATAAATCCGTTTTGATAAATAAAAACCCAATTCACCCCCCCTCTTGGGTTACCATACCTGGGTCAACAAGTGGTATCAGAGCAAGGTTGCTCATTTTTTTTAAATCTTAACCGATATTGAGCTATGGCAACTTTTAATTCAACTTCATATGTTGAGGGACTTTCTATCTCTAGACCTCCATTTTTAATGGAAGTGATTACTCTTATTGGAAAACTAGAATGAGTATTTTCTTGAAATCTTTTGATTATGATTTGTGGTCTATTTTTTTGGAATGACCTTTTGTTCCTACCAAAATTGAAAATGGGGAATGCATGCTTAAAGAACCTAAAGAGTTTAGTGAAGATGATAAAAAGAAATTGAGTTTGAATGCTAAAGCTATGAATGTGTTGTATTGTGCTCTAGATAGAAATGAGTTTAATAGAATATCTACTTGTTCTACGGCACAAGAAATATGGCACACACTTGAAGTAACTCACGAAGGAACTAGTCAAGTAAAAGAATCAAAATTAGTATGCTAGTTCATAGTTATGAACTTTTTAAGATGAAACCGGATGAATCAATTTCTGAAATGTTTACTAGATTTACGGATATTGTCAATAGTTTGAAATCTCTTGGTAAATCTTATTCTAATGTTGAAATGGTGAGAAAGATTCTTAGGTGTCTACCAAAATCTTGGAGCCAAAGGTGACGGCAATTCAAGAAGCAAAGGACCTCACCAAACTACCATTAGAAGAACTTATGGGTTCTCTCATGACTCATGAAATCACCTTGAAGGAGAATGAAGAAGATTTCAAGAAAAAGAAAAATATCGCTTTCAAATCTACAACAAAAGATGATGATGAGTCCGACAATGAAAGAGATGATGAAGATCTTGCATTCATCACAATAAAGTTAAAAAGGATGATTAGAAAGAACCAAGGATTCAACAAGAATTCTAAAATGGATTGTCCATACTTCAAGAATCAAGACAAGAAATCCAAAGCAATGAAAGCCACAAAATGGGATGATAGTGAAGCTAGCTCTACCGAAGAAGAAGATTGTGAAATGGCAAACATGTGCTTCATGGCTTTACGAGAAGATGAGGTAAGTATTCTAAATTATGATCCTAAGCTTTCATATGATGAATTACTTGAAGCATTTCAAAATTTAAATATGCAAGTTGATAAACAAAATTCAAAAATCAATGCTTTCAAAAAGAAGTCAAAAATAATGTTATCTCAATTAGAAGAGTTGGTGGAAATAAATGAAACCTTAGAAAATGAAAATGAAATTTTAAAGCAAAAAGATTTTGAAAGTTTGGAAAATCAAATACATTTATTAAAAACTAAAAATGATATTTTAAAACAAAAGGATTTTGATAAATTGGACAAAGAAAATGCTATTTTAAAAAAGGAAAATAATGACTTAAGAAATGTTGTTGATAGTTTTACAAAAAGCACAAAAAATTTGAATTCTATGTTACAAAACCAAAGGTGTGTTTTTGATAAAAGAGGGTTAGGATATAAAACTCATAAAAATCAAAAGTGTTTTAAAAACTATTTTGTTCATACATCTTCTAGGAATAATCCTAATCATTCATGTACTTATTGTGAAAGAAAAGGACACAAAGTGCATTCTTGTTATATTAAGATAAATCCTAATTTGAAACAAATATGGGTTCCAAAAAGTTCCATAACTAACCCCCAAGGACCCAAGAACATTTGGGTACCAAAAAGTCGCTCTTTTAATGTTGATTGTAGAACCAAAGGAGTGGCAAACACAAGTGGTACTTAGATAGTGGATGCTCAAGGCATATGACCGGAGATGCCTCCAAGTTCTCAAGATTAATCATGAAGAAGGAGGATATGTGACATTCGGTGATAATGCCAAAGGAAGGGTAATCGGACATGGTGATATTGGTAACCCTTCTTCACCTATTATTAAAGATGTTTTGCTTGTTCATGGTTTGAAACATGATTTGATTAGCATTAGTCAATTATGTGATAATGGATATTTTGTTGCTTTTGAGCCTAATAGATGTGTGATTAAGGATGTTAGTAACAATAAGACATTATTTATTGGTAATAGATGTGGTAATATTTATACAATTGATATTGATGTTAATGATCTTGTAGAAAATTGTTTCATTGTTAATCATGATGCTTGGTTATGGCATAGAAGGTTAGGTCATGCTAGCATGGACACAATTTCAAAATTTTCTATAAATGATTTAGTTGATGGTCTTCCAAAAATAAAATTTGAAAGGATAAGATTTGTGATGCTTGTCAATTTGAAAAACAAGTGAGAACTTCTTTTAAACATAAGAAATTTATTTCAACAAATAAACCTCTACAATTACTTCATTTGGATTTATTTGGGCCATCAAGAACTCAAGGCCTTGGTGGAAAGTATTATGTTTTTGTTATTGTGGATGATTATTCAAGATTCACTTGGGTATTATTCTTGAAAACTAAAAATGAGGCCATACAATCTTTTTCAAAATTTACAAAAAGAGTCCAAAATCAAAAAGGGTATTCTATTGTGTCCATTAGGAGTGATCATAGTGGTGAAGTATACAATGTTGCATTTGAAAATCTTTGTGATGAAAATGGTTTTGAGCATAATTTTTCCTCACCTAGAACTCCACAATAAAATGGTGTTGTTGAGAGGAAAAATAGGACTATCCAAGAAATGGCTAGGACCATGTTACTTGAAAATAATTTGCCAAAATATTTTTGGGCCGAAGCCGTTAATACCGCATGCTTTATAATCAATATAGTCCATATTAGAGCTTTAATAAAGAAAACTTCTTATGAACTTTGGAAAGGAAGAAAACCCAACATTGGATTTTTTAAAGTTTTTGGATGTAAATGTTTTATTTTAAACACTAAGGATAACCTTGGAAAATTTGATGCAAAGCCGATGTTGGAATTTTTGTTGGCTACTCCAACCATAGTAAAGCATATAGAGTTTTTAACAAAAAGACTCTTACTATTGAAGAATCTATGCATGTTGAATTTGATGAAACTAATGTTATTTCTTCAAAGAATTTAGATGATGATATTGTTGAGATAGAAGGGCAAATCAAGGAATCAAGGCTTGATAAAAAGAGCCAAGATGAATTACAACTTCAACAAGAAAAGCTTGAGGAAGTAAATGATTCTTCCCAAGAATTACCAAAGGACTGGAGGTATGCAAAAGCTCACCCTAAAGATCTCATTATTGGTGAACCATCACAAGGTATGAAAACTATATCTTCTTTTAAGAACTTTTGTAATCATTTTGCATTTGTCTCTCAATTTGAATCAAAATCTTTTAAAGAAGCCAAAAATGAGGAAAGTTGGATTTTGGCTATGCAAGAAGAATTGAACCAATTTGAGAGAAATCAAGTTTGGAAATTAGTCCCTAGACCCAAATATGACTAAACCCCTTAGTCAAGATAGATTTTGCATAATTAGAAGAGAAGTAGTTATGTTGGATATGTCTTAATTTTTCTTTTATATGATAATCTTTAAATGGTAGCATATGTTAAGGGGGAGAATATATTTAGGGGGAGTAATTAATTTGACTACATCTTTTTTATGATAACAAAAGGGGGAGAAATAGTTGGATTGCTTATATCTATAACAAGTGCCATCTTTTTGCTTATTGTTCATTTTATTTTCATTCTGGATTTTAGATTATATTTTAAAGCAATCAATGGTTTGTCATCATCAAAAAGGGGGAGATTGTTAGCCCTAAGTCTACATGATAATTTTGATGATAACAATACCTGTCTCTTATACACATCTAGATGTGTATAAGAGACAGGAGTAATATCATTGAAATAATTGTCAAATCAAGAAAAGGCTTATTAAAATGAAGTGTTGAAGCTAAGGAGAAGACTATATGTTAAAGGCACCAAAGTTTAAGAACAAGGTTTGATTCAAGGAATGTGACACATGAGTAATGTTCAATCAATTGGTCATATATTTCTCTACAAATATCCAAATCACTTCATTCTTATGGCATTGGAAAGCTGACTTAATAAGGCACATTTCATATGTTTTGAATAAATTCAAATTTCAAATGGAAGACTGACATAATTGACATGCAATTTGGTGGACTGACACAAGGAAGAAAAATCAACTCACATGAGCACCGAATGGTATTTTGGCCATATCTTGAGATATAGATATTCAAATTCCTTGATTTTTAATGTTTTGGAAAGCTTGTTCAAATATGCAGATCTTTTATGTTTTGAAGAAATTCAAATTTCAAACGGAATGCTGACAGAATTATCATTCAATTCGGTGGACTGACACAAGGAAGAAAAATCAAGTCACATGAGCATCGAATGGTGTTTTGGCCATATCTTGAGCTAAAGATATCCAAATGACTTGATTCTTGATGCGTTGGAAATCTTATTCAAATGTGCAGATCTTTTATGTTTTACAGATTTTCAAATTTCAAACGGAACATTGACAAAAATGGCAGACAAGATTACGGTTTTTATGGTGGCAGAAAATTTGGAGATGGTGTCTTCACTTGATTAAGTTCATCTCATTTGCCTATAAAAGGAGCCATTCTCCCATGCATTCAACAAGTGCAAGAGAAGTATTTTATCAAGCAAAAAGCAAGAGAAATATCAAGTCTAGATAGCTTTTATATTATTTATCTACTCTTTGAAGAGAGTTATACTTTTGTTGTAAAAATTATCTTTGTTCTTGTATTGTGGTGAGAGTGAGATATTATTGTAAAGGATAATAGTTATCCTTGAGAGAACTCTTGTTGTGTGTTATCAAGAGTTGAAGGAAGTTGCCTTGGTGAGGTTGTTCATCAAGAAGAACTCTTGGTGTGGTTTTATCACGGGTTGAAGGAAGTTGCCTTGGTGAGGTTGTTCATCAAGAAGAACTCTTGGTGTGGTGTTATCAAGGGTTGAAGGCAGTGGCCTTGGTGAGGTTGTTCATCAAGAAGAACTCTTGGTGTGGTGTTATCAAGAGTTGAAGAAAGTTTGCCTTGGTGAGGTTGTTCATCAAGAAGAACTCTTGGTGTGGTGTTATCAAGGGTTGAAGGAAGTTGCCTTTGGTGAGGTTGTTCATCAAGAAGAACTCTTGGTGTGGTGTTATCAAGAGTTGGAAGAAAAAGTCTTGGTGTGGTTGTTCATCAAGCAAGTTGTAAAGAATTTTACAACTTAGTGGAAAGCTTAGCTCGTGGAGCTAGGACCCGTGGACGTAGGCAAGGTTTGCCGAACCACGTACATCGAGTTTGCACTCTCTCTATCCCTATACTCTTTACATTTAATTGCACTTGTGATTGTTCTTTATTATTAATTCTTTTGATTGCAGTCTTTGATAAATTCTAATTTCATCTTCTTCCACCTTTATTCTCAAAGAAAGAGTTAAATATGTATCTTTCAAGAAAAGTTTCTAAATCCGTTTTGAGTAATAAAAACCCAATTCACCCCCCCCCCCCCCCCCTCTTGGGTTGCCATACCTGGGTCTACAATGGCATATTCATAATTCATTCATATCAATAGAATAAAATTCTATACAAAGTCATAATTCATTCATATCAATAAAATAAAATTCTATACAAAGCCATAATCTAGAATTATGGGACTGCTACCTAGGTTTGATAATTCTATCATGGTATTCTAGCCTATTGCTATTCTAGCATAATTCAATGGATAATGAAAATTCTAAATTGGCAATTCTAGCCTAGACATGGCATTTCTAGCCTCCTTCAAGCAATCAGGGCAAAACATGGCTATTCTAGTCTAATTCAATCAAGCAAGACAAAACATGGCTATTCTAACCCAACTCAAGCACTCAAGGGTAAACATGGTAATTCCTACCTATTCTATGCTATTTTCTAACATGCTTCAAAGCAATTGTAAGTTTTTTCAATATAATCACTACAAGAATTTTTCATATATTTGGCACATTGAATTTTTTTTATTTGACAGTTTTTTTAGAAAGTGAGAAATATAACTTTAATATAAAAGTCAAACCCACATTTTGTTCATATTTGTCGCTCATTTTTTTGACTATATTATATATTTGTCACATTTTTAGATAGTGCCAAGTATGTAACAAGCATATACAGTAACAAAACTTTTGTCTTATTCTTTATTATACGGTAATTTCCAAATTTATAGAATATATGGATTTTTTTATAATTTTCGGGGACAATTTTGACAAATTTTAAAAGATGGGGATTTTCTGAAAATTTTAATATACTATATAATGAAAGAGATGTTCCCATTCAACCCTAATCCCGATTGAATCCCTAAACAGCAAGCCCAACCATAGCGAAAAGCCGTGCTCCGCCAGGACCTTCGCTTCGTTCTGCCATAACCACTCGCCTAGTCGTCGTCCAACGGCGTCAACTCTAACCACTCGCCACTTCAGGATTAGGTTTCGATTAACCCTAATCCCTAAACAGCAAGCCTGAACTTCTCACCACTCGCCAAGTGCCGTGCTCCTCCAGGACCTTCGCTTCATTCTGCCATAGCCACTCGCCAAGCTGTCGTCCAACGGCGTCAACTCTCAAGTCCCGATTTGTTCGGATCATCTTCTTCCCCAAGCGTCAAAACAGGACGCCTCCACCATCCTCACTCCCGGTTCTACTCTATTATTGCCGGCTATTGGGTAAGCTCCATCATCGGTCAAAACTATGACAATTCTTGAGTAGTTACTTTACGAAAAATTTGACAATAATTTATCAATGGATTAAAAGTTTATTTTTGGTAGTAGAGTTTGGCGTCTGATTGAAATTTTTGTAAAATCATAAAAACTACATACTCATCATAGTTCGGATTATTTATTTATAGAAATTTTGTTTGTGGATTTTGGAGTATGGTTGAAACTTGTGTAAATCATGTAGATTACACACTCTTCATAGTTTTTTAGTCTGTGTTAATTGTTAAAGTTTGTATAAAGCTTTCTATCTATCTATCTATGCTATTGTTCTTTCCTTCCCGGCTCTTGATTCCACTACTAGCAAGCTGCAGCATAGCATCATTATCTTTTTTACCTTTTCTTGTTTTAAACATAAAAAACAGCAAATGAAAGAACCAACACACACGCAACGCAAAGGGGAAAGCAAAATGCCAAACCCAACACAGATACACAGACTCACACTCCCTCACTCATTCTTTACCTGTAGCAAGAGTAACTAAAATTGAATATAAATAAAATGAAAAACATATATTATTAAGAAACCAAAAAGCCCACAAAAAAAAAAAGATTGTAGCTTTTTATGTTCTTCAAGTTTAATAGTTAATTTATGAATTTGGGTATTTGAAAATTCACTGATTGGACTGAAAGGATGTGTTGGATTGATTAGAGAGAACAATGGGATGTCTATTGTCGATTTTTCTGAAGAAATTGCAGTTAACTTGTTTGGCAGATCACGTGCTTGGATTTGTCCTGTCTTTTGTTTGCTTTTGCCTTCTTTCCAATTTTATTTTAATTTTTTTCCTTAGTAATAATTAAATTATTACTTTCTATTAAAGTTTCTGCTTTTAATTGGGCCACTCTGCTAAAATGCGCTGGATTTTTTTGATGGTTCCTTTGCAACTACATTATATTTATTTATCTACACAAAAACATGTCACAGTTTGTTATCTGTAGGTAGAGCAGAGAGGTATCTGTTCAATTATTGTTTATTGAAAATCTTTTTTTCTCTCCTTAGTCAGAATGTCCCCTTTATTGACTGTTGTTGCATGTTAGTTGAGGCATTAAAATAAAGTTTAACTACATTTTCCCAAAATAAATTGACTTTATTTGCTCATCATTGTTTGATGGAAAATCTGTTTAATATCTACGTCCGTTGAGTAGTTGTTAGAATTTAGGACCATTGATTGCAATATTTCGCACCCATGAAAACCGAACTATTGTGGTCAAATTTTGAACCAACTTTATTGAAATTGATTAATTTTGACCAAAGGCAACTCAATTACATTCATTTTTTCAGTTTCCATACATCTCTATCCTCAACAATACTATTTTTATGTTTATGGATGCAATTTTCATCATATGATACAAAAAATTAATCTTCATATGCTATGAACCTCTTTTGAATAAAAATAAATAGATAATTAACATACAATATATAAATTGAGTATGTAATTTATTAAAGTTTCATAAGTCAGAGTCTCGGTGCAGTGTGGGTTATGAGTTAGGTTGGACCAGAATGTTTTGCTAAGATGCACCGGATGAATAGTGGTCCTAATGAAGGGGAGAAAATTTTCTCTCAAATAGGGTCGCCGGAGTTACTGTTCACTCTGGCCAATTTGCGAATCAGCCTTTGAGATCTACATATGTTGTAGATCGGGATATCCTGAGATAACTTTTCTTCTGGGCCGTCCTCAGTTTCCTACAGAAAAACGGTTAAAATTGCAAAAAAAGGTTTCGGATTTCACTATTCATCATCGACGGTGATCGAGTGGGACGCCACCTTTACCATCATTGTGTTGGTCTTGACTCGATCTACAAGTTTTCCTTCATCAGCACTACCAGATTCGCGCCGCATCACCTCCGTTCTAGGCCACAAAGTTTCAGATTTTTCACTATTCACCGCCGCCCGCCGCTGTCTCCGACGAGTGGCATCTCACCTCCATCAAATCCTTGTAGATCAGGCGACGTTCTACAAGTTTCCCTTCATCAGCACCACCAGATTCGCGCCGCAACACCTCCGTTCAAGGCCTCAAAGTTTCGAATTTACTATTCGCCGCCACCTCTTGCCGGAAAACGGCGAGTTGTATCTCACCTTTGCCACCATCCAGTAGATCGGGCAACACTGACCAACTTTTCCTTCTTGGCCGTCATCTGATTCCAACCAGAAACCCCTCAAATCGCCGCTTCTTCAATTCGGATTTTACTGTTCACCGCGGTGGTTACTATTCATTACCGGAGACACTGTTCATCAGCCCCACCCAGATTGTTCTTCAGGTTATTTCATGCAACTTTGCCTCTTGGTCGATTTCCTGATTCCTTGCGGATTATCGTTTTTAAAGAGGTGACGACGACTTTGGAAGCCAAGCCGCTTCGGTGCCTGGTTTGCTTTCGTTTTTCCATCTCTTTTTTATGAGTTTGCATTGTATTTGATTTGTAATTCACTTGATGGATCCATCCAAGACAACTGCTGGCTCTTGGGCTGATAAAATCAAGATCACTGATTCGAGTACCCGATGTAAATTGAGTCCGGTTACTCCTAAGAAACCGGGTACAATCCTTGAGATTCCAGATGAGATTGTCAACGAGAATTTAGCCGAATGGCGTAGATGTCTAGTTGGCTTCTTTCCGGGATATGTGATGCCCTTCCATGCTGCACGTTCGATGGCGATGCGTGCATGGAAATCTAGTGGTCTTGAGGACGTCCGTTCCACGGATAAGGGATTTCTCATCTTTCGTTTTAGAACTGAGGACGAGGTACATGCAATCATTGCTCGCGGTCCTTGGATGTTTGGAGGTAAATTCATTTACCTGAAGCAATGGCATTCGCATCTGGATTTCAATCTTACAGAATTTCGGACACTACCAGTTTGGATCTGTTTGTATGGCCTGCCGTTTCCTTTGTGGACAACCAAAGGCCTTAGCATTATCTCCAGCATGGTTGGAGAACCTCAATCTTGTGATAAGGCGACTTCTGATCTATCTAGATTGGAGTATGCGAGGGTTTGTGTTCTTATTGATGCAAGACGCCCTCGAGTTAAGAACTTTGAGTTCAGGTGCAAACTCTCTCCGGAGCCCATCGAAATTCAAGTTGAATATGAGTGGACTCCAAAACATTGCCCCAAATGTTGCATGTTTGGTCATCGTTGTCCAGAACCGGTAAAGACTTCAAGTCCAGATAAGAATGAGGTTAGCACCTCTGATAGTACCCCTTTGAGAAAAGAAAAGGATGTGACCAAGGTCACTGATTGCACCAAAATAGTTACTATTCCAAAAATTTCTGCAGTGCAAGTTGAGCTTCCAAAGGCTACTACACTTCTGAGTGCAGAGTCAGTTTCAGATTCTGATTCTCCATCTCCTTTTGCGACCGACGAGGGTAGACTTTTGGGCACTATCAAGTGTTCTACAAATCGTGAGGCATCTATTTCCTCAGGGCGGATACCTCCTGAGTCTTCTCCCACTCGTTTTGAGCCTTTGAATGGGCTCAGTGAGGATGATCAATCTGATAGGATTGACCATACTCATTCGGACACCCCAGCTACCCCGGTAAAGAAGGGTAAGAAGAAGAAAAACAAGAAGGGTTAAAGCTCTTGTATTTTTATGTTTTAGACCGTTTGTGATCATTTCTCTTCTATGTTGTTAAGGCCGTTTGTGGCTTTTTTTACTTTGTTTTAGGCCGCTTGTGGCCTTCATTTTCTATCTTTTTGTTGGATTGTATGTTTGGACTTTACGTCCTTTTGTAATTCTTGGGGTATGCCCCTCGGATTTTTGTACATTATAACTTTTTGGATTTATATTACTAAGTAACTTTTCCAAAAAAAGTGATTAAATGATGAGCCTTAATTTCTTTTTTTTTTAATATTATTATTGGAGTAAATCACAATAACCTCTTTATTATCGGTGAACCTACTTTGACCAAAAGGTCATAACAAGGCAATGATTTGTGATATAGAATTTGTCACGATTCTTCAGTCATGTAACCTTTAATGGAAACTAAAATTAAACAATTAAGCACATGGCCTTGGCACCTCTCGACATGTAGATACTTTCTATGCTAAATCTAACATTCAAAAAAACTATGAAAGCACATATAATTAGAATTCTCTACCCAATCTTTTAGACTTGCGCATGTTTCTTCTAGAAACTTCCTTGTGATATTTTAGTGTTTCACCTAAAACAAAGCACAAATTAACTAAAAGTGTCAACCAAATATGAATTTTTTATTTTACTATTCGTTTAACCAAAATCCTGAAACAATGTAAAAATATCTAACAAACGATAATATAAATTTTGCAATTAAATAAGACTCAAGCCTAAAATTTCTCGCTGCATTTCTTGTTTTTTTGACAATATCTACTCAAGTATGATATGGATTTCACAAATTAGAGATTACAAGTTTCAAAAGAAAAAAAAAGTGATTTAATGAGGAAGAGTTTTGATGTTCTGTAATGTGGGGAATATGAGATAGTCATTTTAGTATCAAATTGAAGAAAATAAATTATAATTTTTGTTCTTTAAGGCAGCAAACTAAATATATTTTTAGTGTCTAATTAAAGTTAAGAAAATAGATAATTTTTTTAATTTACGGTAACGAATTACATATATTCATTTTTTAATAATTTATATTAATACAGCTATCTTATTTAACATTTTTTTGCTTTTAACCAACAAAAATAGTCTTCTTAGTATGGTTAACTTTTAAAACATCATTAATTTAGTCCAAGTACATTTAAGATTTTCTTTTAATAACAATTATATTATTGTTATCTTGAATGGTGGACAGACCAGATTTTTTGTGGTTTATTCTACTATCTTTTTTAAATAAACAAATGCATTATATGCGAGGACCAGGATGGCGCTATGTTGATTGATGGAAGGCCAAGAGGATTTTCTTTTTTAAATAACATATAAAAATTTCAAGTTTCTCTCACCAGCATGTTCTTGTACATTTTTCCCCCAACAACCCCCCTCCCACCCCAAATTATGATTTTATTTAGCTTTTAGAGTAAGTTCCTATTTGTTTATGAAGAATGATTTACTAGTTGATAAACCAGAGTTGATGACTTTTGAATGCTCTATTATGGTTTATCCCATGCTTATACCATGTTTTATTTTCCAGGAAAAATTCACCTATTTGTGGAAATTTTCAGTTTTTTCCTATTTGAATTAGGTGAACAATTAATGTTGGCATTGGAAAATGATTTGTAATTACAGCTATTCATTTGGTGCAGGAAATCAGTAACAAAACAGTCTGGCTCTTTACCTGCACGTAAGTAGTTGTTTTTCTCCTTTGGCTTGATAGTTTGGTAGATTAAAACTGAGGATACACTCATGAACCTCCCTGAAGGTTTATTGAACTGTTTAACTTGAGAGGACTATTCTATCATTAGTGTTCGTTAGTGCATTTCATTAAAAACAAACGCTTGCAAAATTTCCTAATGCAACGAATAAACTAATTGACATTAACTACAGGGAGTTTATGGGATTTTGAAACCCATAGGTGGTCATGAGGGATTTTAATAAATCTTAGTAAAGGTTTGTGCAATTTATTTTAAAAAATAAGATATTGAATAGTAAGTAATGAAATATAGGTTCAACTGAAAGTTTACTCATTTATTTAAATTTTATTAGTGGATTTCGGAGTATGGTTGAAACTTGTGTAAAATCATGTAGATTACGCACTCTTCATAGTTTTTTAGTCTGTGTTAACTATTAAAGTTCGTATGATTAGCTTTTAGAGTAAGTTCCTGTTTGTTTTTGAAGAATGATTTCTTGTTTTCGAATTCAGAAAAAGTTAGAGACAAAAACCTTCATTAAACATTTTCAGAATGCTTTTGGTGAATTATTTTTTCTTTGCTATAACAGTACTTTTTTCTTTTCTCAGTTCATGTGTTTTTGAGGTAGCTGCTAGCTTATATATTTAACTTATCATATACAGTAAAGATGAGGTGCAAAGATTGCTTTAGAGTGTTTCTTTCGATATCCTCTGTGGAAAGCTCTGGCCGATGATTTGCTGAAATCCTGCTTTTTCTTTCTTTGTGCTTTTGTAGAAGTGCTTTCTAATGCATTCTTGTTAAATAATTAAGAAATTAGCAAAATTTATAGTAATAAAGATAGTTATAAATGGCTTGCACATTTCGCTACTTAACAAAGCAAAAGCAATTAAAAGTTCCAGAATAGTGAATATTTGCTGCATAGGATAGAATTTTATAACTTGTTAGGATCATTCCTACTGACGAATTATATGAGGAGTTTAACTTGGGAATTTCTCACCTTTATGTGTGCCTGCACAAAGGTGATGATTTAGGTAACAAAGGTTGTTGGTTGAAAGTCTGATCTTTATGCACGCACAATTGGTGCTTATCCTATTGTTGTTTTAAAAGTTGGTATCTAACTAACAATGACAACTTTTTAAGGGGCATTGGTAAATCTGGCATGATCTTTGATTTCGTCTGAAATCAATTTTCCATCCTTTTGATATTCTAGCATTAGGTGGTTTCTTTTGTTGTCTTTCCTAGCAGAGGGTTAGGCATGATGATTTCCTCTCTTTCTCTGCGGCATTTTGCAGCAAGGACTTTATGATATTTTATGAGTTTGGATCTTGGTATGCTTCAAAAGCTTCTTGAATAGTTGGTCTGAGGTTAGTACTAAGTAAAGTTTGAAAAGTGGCCAGTTGTTTCTGTAGCCTCAGGTGCTACATTTCATTATGTAGTGTCAACTAGATGAAATGAAACTTGAGCAGTACTAGGAAGACCATACCAATAAAAGCTAAAGGGACAAGAACATCTCTACATATTTGAAATGTATGGGAAATTATTCACTATCTTATGCCAGTAGTTGTCCTGGATAATGTCTAACTTGGTCAGCAAGATGGGTGGTCTTAAATCAAATCCTGCTCACATTAAGCTTGGTTTTTTAGTTTAAATTTGTATTAAAATATTCTTATTCCAAAATTTCGAAGGTAAGCAATTATGTGATGTTGCATTGGAACTCTTCTTCCAAGTCTAGATTTTGAATGAGTGGTTAAGATTGTGCTGATACAGTGTCTTACAATTTGCTGTAGGTGGGGATGTTACCGGGACCACAGCAGTAACTGATGCAACAAAGTAAAAGTATTTTCTTCATCTTTCACCTTATCCATTATGGAAATACTTTTTGTGATTCTAATAATTTATTGATTTGTGTGTTTTTTCATTTTTTTATAGTTCATTTAAGAATAATTGGTTTTCTTCATTGTTAATTTCCCTTATTGCTATTATTATTATTATCATCATTTATGCATGTTGGTTTTTTGTATGCAATTTTTAGCAAGTGAAAAGATTGGTTTTGCAGTATATGATTTAAGAGAGAGTACTTGTGATGGTTGAACATGCCTTTTTGAATATTTTTAGGAACTTTCTGAGTTTGTACTTAATTGCAAGAGCAAAATTGTGAAACGTAATTTGAGATTGAAAAATTTCCTGCTTGAGTCTTGAACTGCTGTTGAAATCTGTTTGCGTTTTGACCTTGTCTGATGATGAAATTGGATGAACGCTAGTAATCTAAGTTTGCGATCATGACAAAAAAGAAAAAAGAGATTATAATAAAGTTGATGGCATTAGCTAATATGAATTTCAAACTTGCTGTCTTGCTTTTATCAGTGTTGCTTTATAACTTTTACCTTGCTTTGTTCAATTTCTGCAGGAAGGAGCTTTTGAGGGCTATTGACGTTCGCCTTTTTGCAGTTAGACAAGCCTTAAACACAGCTTATTCTCGTGCTGCATCTGCGTGTTTCAACCCCTGAAACCGTATCTGAACTTCGAAACTTTGAGGATCTTTGGTGCTAATCGCTTCAAGTAAGAACTCTTCAAATTCTTGCTTCTGTGATGGTTGAGTAACATTAATGCTAAAAGCTGAGGTTGATGACAAAAAGGCCAACAATAGTCTTTATACTTTTTACTAGCAATAAAATCTGAGCTTTAACATGCTCTTTCCATATTTACAGCTGAGTATGGTTACTCGACTCTAGTAGATTGAAGGGAGTTTTTATTATTTGAATAACAATACCTTTGGTTGAATGAGCTTTGATCTTGTACTGAGTAACTATGATCCTGAAAGCTTAAGTTAATAGAACTTCAAATCTAGCCAACAGTAATATTCAAACTTTACAACATTAATCTTACCAATGCCAATGCCAACTTTTGTGCCCTAAGAGAGATTTTTGACTTAATGTACGCAGGAGGGAAGCAGGTGTAAGGGACCCTAGCTTTGACTATTGGTTGGACTCTTGTCAAATATTTTCACCAATTATCTTGGTTATTATTCATAAATCATTATTTCTATCAAAAGCTATTATTATTATTATCATCATCATTTATGCATGTTGGTTTTTTGTATGCAATTTTTAGCAAGTGAAAAGATTGGTTTTGCAGTATATGATTTAAGAGAGAGCACTTGTGATGGTTGAACAAGCCTTTTTGAATATTTTAAGGAACTATCTAATTTGTACTTAACTGCAAGAGCAAAAATGTGAAACGTAATTCGATGAAATTGGTGTTGAATTGTGAAAAAGAGCACTTGTGATGGATGAAATGTGAAAAATTTCCTGCTTGAGGCTTGAACTGGTGTTGAAATCTGTTTGAGTTTTGACCTTGTCTGCTGATGAAATTGGATGAACGCTAGTAATCTAAGTTTGCCATCATGACAAAAAAAGAAAAAAGAGATTATAATAAAGTTGATGGCATTAGCTAATATGTATTTCAGACTTGCTGTCTTGCTTTTATCAGTGTTGCTTTCTAACTTTTACCTTGTTTTGTTCAATTTCTGCAGGAAGGAGCTTTTGATGGCAATTGACGTTCGCCTTTTTGCAGTTAGCCAAGACTTAAACACAACTTATTCTCGTGCTGCGTCTGTGTCTTTCAACCCTTGAAACCGTAGCTGAACTCCAAAAGTTTGCGGATCGGTTTGGTGCTCATCGTTTGAAGTAAGAACTCTTCAAATTATTTCTTCAATTATGTTGAGTAACCATTAATGCTAAAAGCTGAGGTTGATGGCAAAAAGGCCTACAATAGTCTTTATACTCTTTACTAGCAATAAAATCTGAGCTTTAACATGTTCTTTCTGTATTTACGGCTGAGTATGGTTACTGGACTCAAGTAGATTGAATGGAGTTTTTTTTATTTGAATAACAATACCTTTGGTTGAATGAGCTTTTATCTTGTACTGAGTAACTATGATCCTGAAAGCTTAAGCTAATAGAACTTCAACTGCAGCCAACAGTAATATTCAAACTTTACAGCATAAATCTTGCCAATGCCAATGCCAACTTTTGTGCCCTAGGAGAGATTTTTGACTTAATGTAGGGAGGAGGGAAGCAGGTGTAGGGCACCTTAGCTTTGACTATTGGTTGGACTCCTGTCAAATATTTTCATCAATTATCTTGGTTATTATTCAGAAATCCTTATTTCTATCAAAAGCTATTATTATTATTATCATCATCATTTATGCATGTTGGTTCTTTGTATGCAATTTTTAGCAAGTGAAAAGATTGGTTTTGCAGTATATGATTTAAGAGAGAGCACTTGTGATGGTTGAGCATGCCTTTTTGAATATTTTAAGGAACTGTCTGAGTTTGTACTTAATTGCAAGAGCAAAAATGTGAAACTTAATTCGAAATTGAAAAATTTCCTGCTTGATGCTTGAACTATTGTTGAAATCTATTTGAGTTTTGACCTTGTCTGATGATGAAATTGGATGAACACTAGTAATCTAAGTTTGCCATCATGACAAAAAAGAAAAAAGAGATTATAATAAAGTAGATGGCATTAGCTAATATGAATTTCAGACTTGCTGTCTTGCTTTTATCAGTTTTGCTTTCTAACTTTTACCTCGTTTTGTTTAATTTCTGCAGGAAGGAGCTTTTGAGGGCAATTGATGTTCGCCTTTTTGTAGTTAGACAAGACTTAAACACAGCTTATTCTCGTGCTGCATCTGCGTGTTTCAACCCCTAAAACCGTAACTGAACTCATAAACTTTGCGGATCAGATTGGTGCTCATCGCTTGAAGTAAGAACTCTTCAAATTCTTTCTTCAATTATGTTGAGTAACATTAATGCTAAAAGCTGAGGTTGAGTAACATGTTTTGGATTTTCCTCTTGTTTTGTGGCTTGTTTCTTATTGCGAGCAATGTTGACATCATTGTGATTAGGCAGCTACACATTATTTCTTGTTACTCAGTCCATCAATCCGAAAAGTTATGTAACGTACCATGAAGCTAATTTATAGATAATGTATTAAAAACATTTTAAAGCTAAATCCTCTCATGAAATATTGTGTGGCTAACATTGTTGAAATAGAATTTAATAATAAAGTTTCAAGGTATATAGGCTGGAAACTTCGACGTATATTCCAGTGGTGAACCTGAATAGGCACTATACTGGTCTGCAATGAGGGTGGACAACGCCACGTACCTTGAAACTACTTATTAGCTAATCTTTAAAGAAAAAAACATTTCAGCAATAGTAGTGTTATTTGATATGTTGAAGCCAACTAGTCGAAGCATAATTTTTCTTTTAAACAACGTATATAGGCTATAAACCAATTGCATGCATTCTCGTGGTGAATCTGAATATGCTGTGGAAAAATAGCTTTTTTTAATGTCGTCTTGTTTTGGATTTTTTCCTCTCGTTTTGTGGCTTGTTTCTTATTGCGAGCAATGGTGACATCGTTGTGATTAGGCAGCTGCACATTATTTCTTGCTACTCAGTCCATCAATCTGAAAAATTATGTAACGTACCATGAAGCTAATTTATAGATAATGTATTAAAAACATTTTAAAGCTAAATCCTCTCATGAAATATTGTGTGGCTAACATTGTTGAAATAGAATTTAATATTAAAGTTTCAAGGTATATAGGCTGGAAACTTCGACGTATATTCCAGTGGTGAACCTGAATAGGCACTATACTGGTCTGCAATGAGGGTGGACAACGCCACGTACCTTGAAACTACCTAATTTCCTAATATTTAAAGAGAAAAACATTTCAGCAATAGTAGTGTTATTTGCTATGTTGAAGCCAACTAGTCGAAGCATAATTTTTCTTTTCAACAACGTTTATAGGCTATAAACCGATTGCATACATTCTCGTGGTGAATCTGAATATGCTGTGGAAAAATAGTTTTTTTTAATGTCGTCTTGTTTTGGATTTTTTCCTCTCGTTTTGTGGCTTGTTTCTTATTGCGAGCAATGTTGACATCATTGTGATTAGGCAGCTGCACATTATTTCTTGCTACTCAGTCCATCAATCCGAAAAATTATGTAACGTACCGTGAAGCTAATTTGTAGATAATGTAGTAAACACATTTTAAAGCTAAATCCTCTCATGAAATATTGTGTGGCTAACATTGTTAAAATAGAATTTAATATTAAAGTTTCAAGGTCTATAGGCTGGAAACTTCGACGTATATTCCAGTGGTGAACCTGAATAGGCACTATACTGGTCTGCAATGAGGGTGGACAACGCCACGTACCTTGAAACTACTTATTAGCCAATCTTTAAAGAGAAAAACATTTCAGCAATAGTAGTGTTATTTGATATGTTGAAGCCAACTAGTCGAAGCATAATTTTTCTGTTAAACAACGTATATAGGCTATAAATCGATTGCATACATTCTCGTGGTGAATCTGAATATGCTGTGGAAAAATACGGTTTGTAATTTTAGGTCTTGTTTATTTGGTTTTCTTTTTCCCCCTATTTTGGCTTGTCTCTTATTAGGAGCAATTTTGACATCGGTGTGGATAAGGCAACTGCTTTTTACTTCATACTTCGGGTGGTCATTTGCAAAGCTTCCGGTGCATCTAAGTGGAAGCATACTTTCTTCACTCTAGGTTAATACCGTCCCTTCTTCTTGCTTTGTAGTTACATTCTCACTTTATATCGTTTGTTTGTTGGTGGATTTAACAATATACGCCATCTTTGCTCTGTTTTTGGCTGATTGATATATATCATTTAGATAAAATATTGAATTGTGTTACACTAACAACAATTGCAATGATTATAGTACATGGTATTTTTGGTATATCAAGATATTATAGAATTTGATAAATTTGCATTCCTATGAACATGGGTGATTGACCTTTAATTGCTTTGACTTTCTATTTGTTATGTTGGTTGTGACCATCCTTTTTGTATTAAATCCAATAGTTAGGATAATGTTGTTGGAGATTTTATTTTCTGATATGTGTTTCTTTTGTCGTCTTCACTGATTTATTGTTATTCAGCCCATCAAATTGTTGACATATGATTAATTTACAATGATAACCAATCTAAATGAACAATACAAGAATATGAAACCAGAAACAGTAAAAAGCTCATAACCTGCCACCTAAAAGTGTGAACTATTTTCAACTTTGGTGAATAATTACAATAATCTATAATTTCATAACAAACACTCAAAAAACTTATGTGTTAGTGCAGGTGTCCTTCAATCATGGATAAATCCTGGATTTGGTCGAATAGATTATCTCCGGAATATGACATAGGGGTTAAGAATTTCCTAGACTTTGCTAGAGCCCATACAACTGACCCAAAGTTCATTAAATGCCCTTGTAATGCATGTCATTGTTTAGCCTTCTACACCCATAATGAAGTGCGCCATCATCTGTTTTGTAATGGTTTTGACACAACCTACAAAACCTGGATTTGGCATGGTGAAGTCACTCCAAATAGGGAAGATAGCAATAGGAAGTCATCATTTGCCGAATGCCCTGAATTCCCTATCGATGATACACTAGATATGGTGAATGATGCCTTTAAGTACAATGAGGATGATCCCAAAAATCTTAAAAATTTACTTGAAGATGCTGAGAAGCCCTTATACCAAGGTTGCACTTCCCACTCAAAACTATCTGCCTTGATGCAACTTTACAAAATAAAAGGGAGATTTGGTTGGTCAGACAATAGTTTCTCAGAATTACTGAATGTGCTATCTGAAATGTTACCACAAAACAATGAAATGCCTTCATCCATGTACGAAGCTAGGAAGACAATGGTTGCCTTGGGTTTGTCATATGAAAAAATAGATGCATGTCCCAATGATTGCATTTTATATAGGAAAGAGTATGCAACTTCAACATGTTGTCCTACGTGTGGGTTGTCACGTTGGAAAGTACCCGCTAAAACTTCCAAAGGTAAAAAGGGCATTCCCGCAAAAGTACTGTGGTACTTCCCCCCCATTCCCAGGTTTAGGAGGTTATTTCAGTCTCCTCAAATTGCAAAAAACCTTTCTTGGCATGCTAAACAAAGAATCGTAGACGGTAACCTTAGGCATCCAGCTGATACACCGTCTTGGAAATTAGTTGATAGGATGTGGCCTGCTTTCGGGGCTAAAAGTGGAAACCTTCGGCTTGCTATTTCAGCTGATGGAATAAATCCTCATAGTACATTAAGTACTACTTATAGTTGTTGGCCCGTTGTCATGGTTTCCTATAATCTTCCTCCTTGGTTGTGCATGAAAAGAAGATTTATGATGTTATCTCTTCTGATATCGGGACCACAACAACCCGGTAATGACATAGATGTTTATTTAGCCCCATTAATAGATGCCTTGAAACTTTTGTGGGAGGAAGGTGTTGATGTCTATGATGCTTATAAGAAAGAAACTTTTAACATGCGAGCTGTCTTGTTATGGACGATCAACGACTTTCTAGCCTATGGTAACCTCTCTGGTTGCTCAGTTAAGGGGTATTATGGTTGCCCAATATGTGGAGAAGAAATTGTGTCATGTAGATTAAAACATGGCAAGAAAAATATCTACATGGGCCATAGACGTTTCCTCCCCAAAAGCCATCAATTTAGGAAACAGAAGAAGGCATTTAATGGGGAGCAAGAAAATGGGCTTGCTCCAAAACCACTTAGTGGGGAAGCCATATTAGCTAAGCTAGAAAATATCCAAACATCTTGGGGGAAAAGTAAGGATAGAAAGCGCAAAAAAGTGGTGAATGATGATTACTTGTGTTGGAAGAAAAAATTCATCTTCTTTAGTCTTCCGTATTGGAAACATTTGCATATTCGTCACAACCTTGATGTTATGAATATTGAAAAAAATGTTTGTGAAAGTATCTATGGGACTTTATTAAACATTCCTGGAAAAACAAAAGATAATCTTAAGTCTAGGTTATACTTTGTTGATTTGGGTTTGAGGGCAGAGTTGCATCCATTGGTTTCAAAAGATCGTACATATTTGCCTCCAGCGTGTTACACACTTAGCAAGAAAGAGAAACAATTGTTCTGCAAGACATTATATGATATAAGAGTCCCTTTTGGATATTGTTCGAACTTTAAGAATCTTGTATCCATGGATGACTTAAAGCTTCTTGGTTTAAAATCCCATGATTGTCATGCTCTTATGCAACAATTTCTTCCTTTGGCAATTAGATCAGTGTTGCCCAAACAAGTTCGTTATGTAATTACACGTTTTTGTTTCTTTTTTAATGAGCTTTGTACCAAAGTGGTTGATGTTCCTAAGTTAGATAAGGTGCAAGATGATCTAGTCATTACCTTGTGCTTGTTGGAGAAGTACTTTCCACCTTCGTTTTTTGACATCATGGTCCATTTAACCGTACATCTAGTTAGAGAAGTTAGATTGGGTGGGCCTGTCTACCTTAGATGGATGTATCCTTTTAAGAGATTCATGAAAATCCTTAAAGGGCACGTCCGAAATAGAAATCGTCCCGAAGGTTGTATTGCTGAGTGTTATATTGCCATGGAAGCTATGGACTTTTGCTCCGATTATGTGCCTTTTGCTGATGAAGAAATTGAAACTGATGGGCCAATGCTTGGAGGTCGGGTGATTTCAATCAGCGAAGATGAATGGTCACAAGCACACCTATATGTCCTCCAAAACGTTGACGATGTCCAACCTTACATTGAGTAAGTGTCTGTGGCAACATCTTGAATTCATCTTATGTTATTCAACCTTTATCATTCATTAACAATCAATTTTTTTGGTTTTTGTTAGATTGCATAAGAAATGGTTGAAGGATCATTTTCCAAGGCAGTCTAGAAATGCCAAGTGGGTGCAAGATGAACATAATCGAACCTTCATTGATTGGTTCAAAGATTAGGTTAAAGAAGCCTTATATTAATTTGTTCTTAAAATATTTGGAATTTCTTAGCTTTGTATCAATATCTAACACTTTTGTTACTTTCATCCTAGGTCGGAAGGTTAATTAACAATGGGGAAGAAATCACTTCCACCTTGAAATGGTTTGCGCAAGGGCCCCGTCCGTACGTGACATCCTTTTCGAGTTATGTCATCAACAATTGTCACTACCACACAAAAGACCGTGGGGAATCTAAGGTTAATCAGAATAGTGGAGTGTGCATTGTTGCAAGTACAATGCAGATTGCAAGTGCCGAAGACAAAAAACCAATTGTTGGGGATTTAAGTTTCTATGGCGTAATACGGGAAATTTGGTCTCTTGACTATCACATGTTTAGTTTTCCCATGTTTAAATGTGATTGGGTTGACAACAACGGAGGGGTTCAAATGGATGAATTCGGTTTAACGCTAGTAGATCTGTCACGTATTGGCCACAAATCAGATTCATTTGTCCTAGCATCACAAGTAAAGCAAGTCTTTTATGTCACTGACCAAAGTGACAGTAGGTGGTCCATTGTACAATTCACATGTGATAAGTCATGCAAAGTTGATAGAAGTCAAGATGATATTCCTCCTTTGGTTGAACAACACCCTTTCACCAATGTCCTGCCTTCCTTTGAGGAATTTGATACATGTGATGATGATGATAGTCGTTGTATTCGCAATGATTTAGAAGGTATTTAGGTTGATAACACAACATTGAAATGAAAGGGCTTAGAAATGGTATTTGTTTATTTTAGGAGAAACTTGTTATAAATCTGGTCTTCTTATGCTGATTTCATATTTGTTAGTAGCTGCTGATCGTGATTACTAACCTATTTAATTTTCTTTGCAACTGCAGGCTGGTGGCAATGGGAGATGAAGATGGCAATGAACCTCCTATGGATGATCACATGGATGAGGCGCCACCCAAAAAGCGCAAAACTAGAGGCCCATGCACAAATAAGAAGCGCAACAAAAAAAATAAAGGAGAAATATTGAAAGTGCAATGGAGTCAATATGGGCAGCATATTGGGGCAAATGCTACAGGCTTAACAACCCAGATTGGTTGTTTTGCACGCTAGACAGTACCGATTCAGGACACGGATTGGCGAAATGTGGATGAAGCTTACAAAGAGAAGATATGGGGAGATTTGGCAGTAAGTCTTAGAATGCAGAATTTTGGCAACATAATAGAATCATGTTACTTGGCACTTTCCTTGGTTGTTTATTAGTTTACATGCTCTATTTAATTTCCTTGCAGCAAAAGTTTGATGTAGATGCCAGATCAAAGGATAGATTGATGAAGAGAGTGGGCAAAGCATGGCGCTCTTTTAAGACAAGGCTGACAACAAAATTTATCCTCCCGTACAAGGATGATCCGGAGAAGTTGCGACATCCTCCACCATAGTACCAGAAAATCATTAAACAAGAGGACTGGGAACGATTTGTTGAAAGTCGCTTGAGAGACGAATTTGGGGTAATTCTTTTATTAACTTATTGAATGGAAATCTGTTCTTGATTGCTTAAACAGTTCAGTTCTCTTTTGATTAATTAACCTACTTGCCGATATTATATGCGTAGAAATATTAATCATTAATATGCCTTTCGGTAGAGTTGGGAGCATTACCGATTTTGGTTGCACTGTTATAGGTTATTGGTTGTCTGGAATTGTTGACTAAATTGTGCATAAATTGAGATTGAAGAAAACTGGTTTCAAATATTCGTGACTTGGAGGTGAATTTTACAAAAGAGGAGTTGGTGCATAATATTGTTAGCTTCTTTGGTTGTGTTTAGAATTATTGTGTTGGGATTGGATTGATATACTGTTCTGTCTACGACCTTTAAAGTTTCTTGTTTATATTTTCAATGACGTTAGTGTTTGTTGCATATCCTAAATGTGGGGTTATGTTATAATGTTTTATGAAGGAATTTAGTGAACAACAACGAGAGAGACATTACGAGAACAAATACGATCATTGTACAGGCAGATCAGGATATGCAAAGATTGAAGATGAAATGGTAATGAATATTGTGATTGATGATAATGTTGTTTTAAGTTGTTTCAAACCCATTACCCTTTATTCTTCATGTTTGTATAATGGTTTAAATATTTGACTACAGCGGGCAGAGTCCGGACAATGGGATTCGCCTATTGATCGATATGACCTATGGAAAAGGGGCCAAAAAAGGAAGGATGGGGAATACCATCCCAACGTTGTTCCTATAATTGAGAAGATTGTAAGTAGTCTACACTGTAGTCTAATTGTGAACAAACACAAAGTCATTTGTGTTGCAGTAGATTTTATTTTATTCTATTGTTTATGTCCTTGCATGTTTGAGATGGTAATCATTATTTGCATTTTGATCATATGCAGTCAAGAGTTTATTAAGTAGATGCTAATTTTTGAAACTATGGAAGATTTGATTTCTCATAATCAAATATATGTAGTTATATGCAGCCATATACAACAAAGTCATATATATGTAGTATATGATTTTGCTAAGATTTTCATGATTCATTCTTCTTTACTACATACTCTAAATAATGGTGTATTAGTTATTTCCTAATTTAATACATGGGTTGTTTGTTGTAGGAAGAGTTGAAGGGGCAGCCTCAGTCAAGTGTGACAGACATAACATCAGGGAGTGATATTCTCACTCAAGCATTGGGCAAACCGGAGCATAGGGGTCGCGTGAGAAGGGTTGGGAGATTTGTCACACCAACTTCCTATTTTAAAAGTGTTCATGGAAATTATGAGAGAGACAAGAAAGTAGAGGAGTTGGAGAGGCAACTCAAGGAATCCCATGACGAAATAGCAAGACTTAGGAGTGAAGTTGCCACGGTTAACTCAGCTGGCTCAAGTAACACACAAAAAGAAATGAACGAAACTGATATTAAAGCTGTTCATGATTTGAAAAAAACCCCAACTTCAGGTGTTTCGATAAAAGATGAGGTGCAGTTGTCAAGGAAGTGTGGCACTTCCAAAGTTGGGAAGCAATTACAATTGGAAGATCTGTCAAACAGCGACAGCGAGGGAACTGCAAAACCAGAATCTGCATCTGCAAAAAGAGAGGTACCACTGCTACAGTGTTTAATTTGCTTACATTGTCTAAAATTCTTTGTAGTTACTGTTTGAGTATAAATACAATGTTGACATGTAATTAATGTTATTATTTAGGGGAAATGCTGTGATTTAAAAGTGGATGAGGGTGGAATCACTGTGGGCACTGGAACCATTTTGAAAGATTCGACTCCAAATGTAATTGTGTCACTTGATCAAGCCTATGACCAAAATACTCTTCTCCCAATTCAGCAGAAAAGTGATGACATAGTCACTGTATATGAGGCATGTGGTTGCCATGTGCTATGGCCAGCGCATCTACTTGTTATATGGTCTGAGGTAAACGATTCATCATAATGATCTAAGTTAATTGAACATTATCTGTATTGTTATATAATTCAGCAGAAAAGTGATTATTGTTTTTATAAAGGACTCAAGTGATGCATCACCAAAAAAGAAGAAGAGCATAAGTAGGGAATTGAAGGGGCTTAAAGCTGATATAGTAGAAAAACGGAATATTGAAAAGCCTTAACCCGTTACCCATTTGGAAGCGCTCATGAAAATTACAGTGAAAGAAGAAAAACCACTTCAAGTCCACTTTAATGATGGCGTTTTTGGCTACCCATTGAAGACTTTCTTGTCTTGCTCCGACATGTATTGTATGATTGATTTTAAAGAGCTAAGTCAGAATTGTCTAACAATTTATATGAGGTTTTGAATTCTCACCTATTTACATTGTGTTAAGGATTATATCATTGCCTTACTTCATATATTTTGTGTACGAAAATAATTCATTGCTGATTAATACATGTAGTTATCTGTATGGCGCTTGTGATGGCGGATCGGCCTCGGTGAAGTTTGGGTTTATTCACCCAGAAACCATACTTGCAAGCAAACTGAAGGATAAGCAGCTGTGTTTACAAATGTCTCAGTCACTTGCAGACAAGCTAGAAAATTTGAAGAATAGAGACTATGTTTTCATTCCTTACAATCCAGGGTCAGATATCTTTGTTTTATTTGCAAATGAACTAGCTTTTTGTACACTTACTGACTTGGGTTCATTTACTTCCAATCTACAGATACCATTGGACTTTGATTATTCTTGACTTGTCCTCTTTAAGGATATTTCATATAGATTCCTTGAGGAAAGGAATTCAGGAAGGTGCTAAGCAAGTAATAAACCAGTAAGTTTTCACCTTCATTTCTAATCATCAAAGTTTCAGGATATGTGTAAAAAACAATTCTTGAAAGTGCAATTATTTGTCTTCAGAGGGTTCATGATGTGGCAATCTGTAGTGGACAAAAATATGAAGAAGAAAAATCCGTGGATAATCGTGAAGGTATACTAGAAAATAAGTTAATTTCATTAATTAATACTTTGTAGATATTTCATTTATTAGCCACTAACACCAATTTTTGCATAATTAGGGACCACGACAGGAGGGATCGATAGAATGTAGATATTACATACTCAGATACATTAAGGAGATCATAGTAGACCCCAAAATCCTCTCTGACAAGGTTAGATGATAATCATGCAATAAATTATTTTCTTACTGGTTCACTCATAAGATATTAATATTGTTGTACATGATTGTGTCTTAGTTCAATTACAAGGACAAATACAGTGAAAATGAGATGAATGACATTAGGATTGAGTGGGCAAACCATGTATCTGGCATCATTCTAGATCAGCTTGCGGAAAAAAAGTGAAACAATCAGTTATTTACAAGTATAATTCACTTATATGAGTACGTTTTTCTGCTTCAATGTTCGGTTACTATAACTAATTTGATGCATTTTTGCTTCTAATTTATAGTATATTTTTATTGTTACAGATGGAAGACTAACAAATTTGAATGTTATTTTGAAGATGTAGACGGTGATTTTTTGTTTGAAGATGTAGATGCTGATGGATTGGGGCATGATTACATGATGAAAAGAGGAAATCGGAAGTAAATGGATAGGAAGCATTTAAACAGGATCAATCTTTTAGGGATTTTTTGTGAACAAATGTAGAAACTATTATTGTCAAGTTTTTTGAGTACTCCCTTTACGTATATATTGCTCAAGTTGAAGTGGCTGTTTACTATCCATGTTATACTACTAACAGATTTGGTAGAGCTAAATCCTCTGTTTATTTAAAAAGATTTTATTTATTTATTTATTTATGCTAAAAAGCAGGAAAGTTGAAGTTGGTTATGGTGGTGGGGCTGTGACTCGAGCAATGCGAAGTCGCATGATTGTTGACAGTGGGATCATAT